>OMLM01008047.1:0-33373 GCA_900302695.1 Helostoma temminkii
CAAGAGAAAGCGAACCTTTGACCTCTTCTCAGGAGTTAATGGGCTGTTTGGAATTGTTATGAGACACAGTCTTGTAAACAGTTTTAAATTTATGGACAGTGTGGACTTTCTCCTCCCTGTGCTTTTGGAATTAGACTTAGAGTTGCTTGTTTATGACTTCTGACAGTGTGTGTGTGTGTGTGTGTGTGTGTGTGTGTGTGTGTGTGTGTGTGTGTGTGTATATTACTTGAGCTGTTTGTGGTAAGGAGCTTGGGAAGGTATGGGGAAAGTGATCAGTCTAATTGCTTTTCCGGCTGTGTTTCAGACTCGTGCCTTCCCTCTCTGTTTCTCTCTGTGACGCCAATACATCAACATTTCTCCGAATGTACTTCTGAACCAGTTGCAACTCTTCCAACCTCTAGAAATACTAAAGCAACAACCTGAAAATCATTTTCACAAGTTGTAGTATGAATTAATGTGTAAAAAAAGGTGGTGTAAAAAAAAGGGGGGTATGAATTGGAACAGATAAAGTTTTGGCACAGAGACAGAGACAGCGAATCCTAATTACTTCAGTGAGCCTCTGACCTTTCATCTAACACCACCAGCAGGTCAAACTTTCCACTTGTCCAGCACTTCAGCTCATACAAGACACTTTGAAATGAGTTTCAGTATTTACATTTATATCGCAATTGCAACTATTTATAGATTTATAATCTGTTCTAAAATGTTTCTGTGGCATTTGCATGTTGAGGCTTCAGCTGTTAAAAACCATATATATGCATTATCATAGAAAAGATTGTTTAAATTTGCATGTTTACATTTGGCAACACCTGTAAAAAAATGTGTATAACTGATGTGGTGATGAATTCATACCTACCTTTATTATTCCTTATTCAGTGAAACTCAGTCTATTGAAATATGATTATACACCTAAAGTGCAAGTTAGATCAAGTTACAGCTAAACGTGAGTGAAATATGAGCAGGTAACACGTCTCCTTGTCCCGATTCGTGTCTCTGTTCTATTTAAGTTCATACTGTTTCGCTGTTGCCTGTTGCTGTTCCCCGCTTTTGATGTTCTTCTTACCTGGTTGTTCCTGCCATTTTGAGATAATCCTGACGTTCCTCATGTATGACTGAGCCAAAATTAAATCCAGCCACACCTCCAGTCATGTGATATTTGTTTGATTGTTTTCATCAGGACCTCTATACATTCCTTAGAAACAATACAACTTTGAATCTGCCATCAGATTGTTGCAGAGCAGAGTTTTACATATATTATCCACCATTAAAGGGATGCTCATATCTAAAGTGCCTCTTACATATCCACTGTGACATAAGTCCTTATCTCACCCACACACTTCAGTTGGTGATGCACACTTATGTCCTCTTGTGACCTGCTGTGAGAGTGTTATGTTCATGTGCCTATGTTTTAAATACAGTGAAACACGACATTTATTTGGTAGCTGTTTTGCAGCTTTTTGTCATATGAGTGTTTTCACTGTGATATAATGTTATATTATCAACATGAATAACCTTTACACATACATAACGTTTAAGCCAAACCAAAAAACTATTAATCCTTAATAAACATTTTGACACTTGAACAAGTTTCGTATCTGTTCAGCTGATAAAGATGATGTTGTTGGAGTCAGATGATTTGTACAAGTCAACAGTTTTTTGTTTGTTTTTTTTGAATAATTAATATAATGTTATAAAAGACTGGTAAAGTTTGAGTCACTTAATGATAACTCATTACACTTACCATGAAAAGAGATTATCCATGGGAACATTACCTATTACATCAAGTTTATTATTAGGTCTAAATAATAATGTGATGTAACTCCTAATATAGCTAATTTCTAATTTAATAAGTCAAAGACAAAAATAAAGTCTTTGCAAGTGGGTCACCCCTCCTGTCAGAGACGTGTCTGCTCTAGCTCTGAATTAAAGGATACTTCCCTCTGAGCATCATCTGCTGTCATGGGATACTCACAATCTGCTTGCACATGGCCATGTGAATGCAGCCGTCTGTGCCGCAGAGTATGTCAGGACGAGAGAGTCTTTAAACTCACTAGTGGTTAATGTGGAAACGACCACAGCTGGTTATCGTTTGTAATATATAGCAAAATACATTATTTGAATGTTCTATAAGTTTGTGTGATGCTCTGAAGTCACACTGCCTTATTTTAGGTGCAACGAAATTTACATCAAATCAAGCTTCCTCAAACGTACTTACATTAACAACAGCAGGAGTATAACTGGGCCCAAACCACCGTGAACAACATCAGATGCTAAACAGATGTCATGTGAAAGTGTTCATCAACCCAAAATATCTGCTGTAAGAACAGTACATTATGTCCACTGTCTTCTAGTTGGCATAGTAAATGAAATTAAATTAACATGTCAAAGCATCTGTTAAATAATGAGCAGCAGCTGATCCATGGCTCCTGCGTTAAGCTTTTTCTACAGGTTGAATTCACCGGAAGAGAGTAATGGAGGCTCACATGGGGGTTGTAAGTTGCTAGAGGGAGGTTCTCCATGCAGTTCTGTCACTGATCACAGTTACCCTTGTGCACTTCCTTGAGTATCTCTTACTCCCTGTGAGTGTGTATGGTTTAATGAGCAGACCTGCTACTCTAAAGTGTCTGGCCGCTGGTGTCACCCTAGCCCCGGTGTTCTATTAGGAGAGATAAGGCTGCAGTCAGAGCAATTTTTTCACAGACACAAAGTTTATCTGTCAACGGCAATTCCACACTAAAGAAGAATTTACTATCAGTTTTATCTGTTTGTTTCTAACTTAAAACCTTATCACTTTTATGTCTTCTTGGGAATTTCACCCTCTTTGTTGTTTTTGCAGGAACTTTTGCAAGCTTTCATTCCCCAAGGATTTCCAAAGTGCCTACACGTCAGCTGCAGAGAGGAAAAGTTTGATAGAAAAGTCGATGGGGACTGATCGCACTGACAGAAGCTTTGATGGGCAACCTGGGATTTCTATTTTCATGCTGGCATGTGGGCATATCAGCTCATGTTTGTTCCCCTCCCTTTACTACACCCATAGCTTTCTCTCTGACCTTTTGAGCCCCATGAGGTAGCAACAGAAAAGAAACATAAGAGACATAAAGACAATATCTATCGACACAGTAATTTTGTGCGCTTCTTCTGATTGTAACAAATGTCTAAACAAACATCAGAGATGCTCCCTTTGTGGGACACCACGTCAAACACAGAAGTCTAAGTGTAAAAGGTCTGGTTGTGTGTGTCGCCCACCAAGCTGAGCATTGCCCAACAATTAGTTGTCCACCAATCATCAATTTGATCCACGCCTCATCACAACCTGCTCCCTGTGTCTAGGCCAGTGACGAATGGCTGCTCTGCCACAATCAGAGTGTGAATGATATGGAAAAGCTAAGTGCAAACCATTTACCAAAACATTGCTACACAGCTAAGTGTCTATGAACATGCTCTGAGCATCGTAGTGTTCATTTTCCCTCCAAAAAAAGAAAAACAAGCTATTGGAGATATCGTTCTTGTGTCTCAGTAGTGACTCTGTCTCACCTATTTCACCTTGTAAATATTAGGAGAAACATATCAGACAAAACTAAAACTAAAATGAGAAGCAAAGCAAGCTTTGATCAAACTCTGCTTTGGATGTACACATTTTCTACAACTAAAATCACCTCAGGATTTGGGGAAATTAGTGAATCTCTTAAATCTATTCCTGTTACAATGACACCTAAAATTTACACATATACATTTTTAAATTTTCTAGTTGTGATAAAATCCCTATTTCATTAAAAAAGTATTCTGCTGATTTATCATGACACTCCTTTAAAAATACTAGGATGACGATAGACAACAAAGAACCTAAATGCAGAAAAATGTTTTTCTTTCACACATTTATATTCTTGCTAAAACAGTTCAGTGTGTTATGCTGTAGAGGCTAGTGTAGACAAGGAGCTGACAAGGAGGTTTAGTAACCTCACTTCTAAAGACTAAAAGAAAGCCTCTATACATATCTTTGACATATTTACTAATCCTTTCCAATATCTCTAAATAAACTTTGATGGGAAAATTGTTGGCAGTCCCCTTTGTTGCACAATCTGTGGTTATCTGTGTTTGCCTGTGGATTAAGATGTGAAAAAATAACACAGGGCTAAAGAGAGAGGAGAAAGAAACAGAGATATAAAAGTGGGCTACCAGCTGTGTCATTGTGATCATGAGTAATGGACACCAACAGACTGGAGCATCTAGTTTATCCTCTGGACACTGGATCTCTTCTCTGTCTCTAGCACCGAACAAGCACCATCATTGCTCTTCGTGTAATTATTAACTGCTGGTACATGTCTGGACAGACAGACAGGAGCTACAGACGTGTGCACATGTCTTCCTGTGGTATAAACACACATTTTAGTATAAAACCATTGTTTTAAAGAGACATTTTTGTGGGTGTCACAAATTCAAACGCTCCAGTGTCGAGATCTGAATCTGAATAGAATAGAGCAGAAACAAATAGAGCATAATGTTGTTTCATGAATGAAGACACTTGGATGAGCTTGACAATGTTGAAATGCGGCAGCTCTGACCATTACTGCTCTTTCATTTGCAATACTTTGCGCCCACATGTGTTTGATTCAGCACTGCAGACTGAAATTCTTGGGAAGGTACAGTACATGGTGATTAGATAGGAAAGGAGGCATCTAGTGGAAATCATGGACTCTCAAAAGAGCGTAGGCGGTCCTTATGAGTCAGTGTTGCTTTGTGGCAGATGGTTTGGCAATGGCAACAAATGTGGGCACAGCCAAACACTGAAACTGATGAACCAAAGATAATTGTTTTTATGTAAGGTGCATTTTAAACAAGCAACAGTTGCTTGTTTACAGTTTATCTTGGTCAAGTGACACACCTGGAATACATTTCACTGGAAGTTCTTACTTAAAGTAAAAGGCTGACCCGAAACTCAGCGTTACACTGCAGCAGAACGTGACTAGCTCTCTTTGATAAGTCATCATGATAAGTAAGAGAGAGCAGACTTTGATATTTATGTTCTCATGTTTGCTGATTCACGCTTGCCTCTTAGCTGGCTTACAGTTATGGACAGTATTTGAAGTATAACTGCCACTTCAGTACTTTATTGATGCATCATGTTACTGACACAGTCAGTGTGTGGAAAATAACGTGCAGTTGTTTATAAAAAACTAAACTTTTGGATTTATTATGACAAAAAAAAGCTAAACCTTGAGTGGATCACATTATTAAAAAATCTTTGTTTCATTGTGTGTCCATGTAAAAAAGTTTGATTAAACTTTTTTTTAACATGGACACATGCAACCAAAATTTTGCAAATTTAAATGTAAAAACGTGCATAATGGATGGACATCAAATTAGGAGCAAATTCTAACTTCATTTGTTTATTAGAAACATTATAGAAAGTTTCCAGAAGTGCTGCAGGAAGCCTTTTGGAGCAAAAACACACGGTGCTTCCCTTTAAACGTGAAGCACAAACTGTCAGTGAAACCTTAGATTCAGATCTTCCACGACTCATCATACTGTATGTCAGATTTATGGAATACATAAAACCTCAGCTTTCTACAGCTATAATAAGGCAATTAAGAAAGCTCAAGTGTACCAATGTGGTATTCTCACTGGAAGGAAAGTTTAAAATAGACCTGAATGGGGGAGCCTCGCTGGTTAAGATTCATATCATGTAACATCCCTGGACTGATTCTAGAAAATCCAGCATGCCAGTACATAAAGTGTCAAGTATGTGCGGGGATGGTGGGTTTGTGCATGTGTATACTTACTTCAAATTATTTACATATGTGTGTGTGTTGTTTGTACTTGTGTGTTGAATTTGTGTGTCTTCTGTTACAATCACTGCCATGCCAGCTAATTCTGCCTCTATTTATATGAGTGTTTTGACAGCTGACTCAAAGTGGAAAGTCTTGGAGCTTGGAGGGCACCAATAACACACACACACACACACATACACACACACACACACACCCCTCACACAAAATTAGCAGTGGCCCATCATCCAACCAGCACTAAATGGACACACAAGTGTGACCAGGATGTCCAGTCCCAACTATATTTATATTTACATTTACATTTAGTCATTTGGCAGATGCCTTTATCCAAGGCGACTCACATGTGAGGGGCAGCTATGAGCTTTCGGTGTTTTGTCCAAGGACCAGTGTCACATTCAAACCACAGTGATCCCCACTTTAATATCCCACATATCTATTACAGCTGCCTGGGCCTCTTACGTAATCAGTAATGTTTTCCCAGTCCAGTAAAAGGCTGGACAGTCCACTTTCTGAGTCATCACCTTCTTATTTTACATTCAGCAGGTGCTACTCTTATCCAGAGCAATGCACTGTCTGAGCACCAAAGTAAACAAAAAGAAAACAAAAGTTTGGCACTACGGTGAGTTGTTAAGGGCAAACCTATCTCTCTTTAACCCTGTTGAAAAAGAACCATGCTGATGGATTTATTGTGCTGGGACTGGAGGCCTGAACAGACTCACAGAGGCAGAGCATGATGAACAAAGCCCAGGCTACAGTATGAGTTCAGGCTGAATTCACATCATCAAAATGTTGTATATAAATGCTGGAGTGTTAGACTCTCTGGTTTGGTACTAAACAGCTGCACTGACACGTCTCAACATGTGGGTCTGGACTTTCAAGTCAAAGTGAAGTGGCACTGTGGAAGAGGATGGAACATCTGGTTTTAAGGGTGTAATGAAGCAGATGTTGACAACTGGCAGTTCTTGGAAAACTTGGAAAGTTTTAAATGATTCACTGTCTTTCAAAATAAGGAATTGCTATTAACAGTTATTAATATTATTCATGTTTTATTAAATTCTTCTAAACAATAATACAGCACTAAACAAATCTGATCTAAATGTATTGGTCATGAATCAGATTGATGCTTTTACCCATTTCAGTGCTGGAAGACAGGACAGATATATACAGTATAAATATACATATACATGTGTGTGTATATTTTTAATCTCCAATATATGTATATTATTTATATAAGAATTTAATATCTTCTTTATTGTGTCCTTGTTAGTCTCTTGTTTGGTTTGTTGCTCATTGCAAAAATGAACTATTGAGTCATGATCTGATATATTCAACCATAAAGAGAAGCAAATAATAATAAATGAATACATAACGTCAGGCAGACAGCATCTTCTCCTGCTGCTGTGGTGATCAAGCACACAGAGAAAGAGAAAGAAAAGGAGAAAAAATAGAAAGTGAGGGGGTGGAAGACTGAGAACTGGTGACAATTACAGAGACAGATAAAGGGAGAGACTGGAAATAGACAAAATAATAAAACATTAAAAGAGACAATTTCTTATTCACAATTTTCTACTTTTTACTGGCCTTTGAAATGTGCTCTGTTATTATTTTACTTCTCAGTAAAACCCAACTGAACTGAACTAAAATGAACTGAGTGGCACATGGATACAGACAGAGGCACGAGGAGAGGAGAGGTGTCTGGTGACTGAGGCAAGTTCACCTGCAGGTATTCAGAGATGGAGGAGCACGCGTAATGTAGGACAGCTTTCCAACAGGGCATTATTCAGCCCTATATATAGACAGGACAGAAGTGGGCTGAGCTGACAGCACTGCCAAAAGGCCTTGAAAATAATCATAACATGAAGCCTTGTGTACAGTAAGTGAAAATTGTGTCAGATATATTTCAGTTGTGCATTCAGCTATTTAACAATTTGATGTGGTTTAGGCACAAACAAATATATTTTCCTTTTGGCATTCACAGACGGGAACGAACTATGTGTTATCCTACACAGTGACCTAATAATAATATTAGGGGTCTACCACCTAGATATTTTATGAATAAACTGCATAAATTCAAACACAGATATGTATAAAGCTTCAGGAATTTCAGATTAATCATGTTGTTATTTTCCAAAGTCACAGCTTTATGTTTTGTCTAACAGATGGATAGCAAAAAAATTAGGAAACCTGATATAAATGTAACAGTAACCGGAAGATATTAACTTGATTTGACTGTCAGACTGTTGAAGCATCAAGTTATTGAGCACTACTTTTGATTAACATAGCTCTTTATTTGGCTGTTCGAGATCCCAAACAGAAAATGCCACTTATAAAAGCTTATTATTGCACAGCTTCCCCCCTCTCTGTGATGTCTGTTGGAAGTCTGTATCTTGCTCAGTATGACAGAGTCTCACTACAGTAGCTTTCATGGCTGGGACTTCATGGGCAACCCTCTGACTCACAACACCCACTTCCTGCTGAGCCGAGAACTGATTTTTCTACGTATTCCCCCTTTTCTACACAGTATTTCAACAAAGACAGCTTCCTCAGAGCTCATTTATCCCCTTTTCTGTTTGCAAGCCTCTTAAACTTTTCCTTATTATGTCACCATCAACACTGAGCTGACAGCCTTATTAACCTCTAGTTTAAGTGGAGCTGCACTGCACGAACACTCAGGTCTTACAGTGTGCTGCGACAAGACTGGACTTGTTCCAGGCAATAATGAGACGCAGACACACCTACACTATTTACTCCACTATCACCAACAATGAGACTTAACATTCCTGCTGGGGGAGATTTAGCTGAGCTTAACACATCCGAGATAATAGGTAGGAAAGAAAGAAGAATTATGGACACGAGAAAAGATAGTGAAGTCAGATTGATTGACGATTTTCCAACTCATATAGTTCTCAGTAATATGTTACTCCTCACACCAGGTAAAAATAAATAAGCATGTGTCCTCTTTGACCTAACAATATCTGTGTTGTTTGAAGTAGGTAATCCTGGGTGTGGTTATGATAAAGCAAAAAAGTGTAGTTGCTGACGCACCTCAGAGTGGCTCTGCCGGTAAACCACATGAGCTGAAAACCACATTCAGAAATATCCTGTTCGCACGTTCTTGTTCCAAAGGCTTTTCTCAGGTCAGCTAAACTCAGACCCAGATCCAAAACAAGTTGTAGTCACTAGTTTATAGTTAACAAAATGCACAGGTGGTAAAAAATATCTACCTGATCTGATCTACCTCAGGCTTATCACGTGTACACACACACACCTACAATGACTCATTTAGAAATCTTTGTCAGAGAACATTCGGGATAGGTGAGACATTCAGACTGCTGCTGTAGGGTATGTGTGGAGGAAACAGGTGCTGAGAGCACGGAGAAAAAATAACGTTTGTTTGCTTTATTCGTTAGTAGTAGCTTCATCATCATGTCCTTGCTTGACTTATTTTACAAGTAACTAATCGCCAGGTTAATTTCCAAAGGTTATGTATGAATGATTGTGAAGAAATGAAGAGCCAGACATCCCTCAAATATGCTGGATTGTTTGTTTTTGTATTTCCTCAAATATATTTCTCCACCAGCTCATCACCCAGATGAGCAGATGTGTGACAGAAGAGTGGAAAAAACAACTCTAACGTGATTTTGCCTTACTCTGTTATGCTCGCCATCATTGTTTCTAAATAGAGGTCAGCTTGGCTGATAAGTCCAGCCTGGCAACATACCTTTGAGTTACCGTACTGGAGATTGGATTTCTTTGACTGGGAGCTTAGAGTCTAGACAAGATAGAATTTCAAGGTGTACATGTGCTGTGGGTGTGTGAGTTCAGGATTTTTGTTTTCAGCAAGTATAAAGTATAAAAAAATGGGATGTTGTGAACAGTATTTTGCTCTTAGCTCCAGTGTCTGTTGACAGACAGAGACTCAACAGACAGGTGCCTGCGAGTGTATGAATGAAACCAGAAATTCCAGCACAGATGAGCATACAGCTGTCCACAGGATCGTTATATAGTCACATAACATATGACATGCATATAGTCTAGCTTTAAGTAGCACTAAATGCAAAATACAGCTAAAGAAACTAAGTATATCATTGTTTTTTAGATAGTTGGTCATAAAATGACTAGGACTAGAATTTATGTGGTGAAAATTGATGGAATCACTAAGGTTATTACAGGTCATCTTGAGGGGAACATGAATGTGTGTTGCAAATTCCAAACAATCCTTCCTGTTATTAGACAAACTCGAGGTTTATCACCAAAGTCATCTGGATGAGATGATACAAAGTCTGTGCCAAACTCATCCTATAAATATTGAGATAAAAAAATCTGAGTATGATTGTGAAGTCACTAGAGATCATCCTTAGATGTTTTATGTTATTCCAAGTTGTCAACCTGCTGGTAGAACTAGACTTAAAACTGGGTTTGCATAAGACCAGTTTCAGGACCAGAGGCGGATTTACCAGCATAGTCATTGCTAATGTATCAATCCATTTCTAAATTGCTGCTCTGTCTGTGCAGCTCCAAAACCATTTGACCCACTGAAAAGCTAAATTAATTAAATTTTTTTGCTGTTTAATTTGTAAAAAGGCCAGACACAAACATGTACCAAAAGTAGATTTTACAGGAGGGAATAGTGTAGTTAGCTACTTCTCTTGGGCCTTTTTAAAGATATGTATTAATCATAATGTTAAACATATTAATGGGATGTGCTCAACAACAAAGCTGGTACCTATTTTTCCTTTTCTTGTAACATGGCCAAAAGCTAAAAAACAACTAATTAGTTTCTATGACTGAGTGGGTGAATATTTCCATTCAGTCGCTCATCAACACACAACAGTCCAGTCCCAGTTTTCTGCCGAGCGCTTAGTGAGCCACTGTTGTTTCTTTATTTCTTTAAGTATTGAACAAACAAGCAATAAAAATCGGCATGTGTTTATTTGGGACAGTTCTTGGAAGCACAACATGAGCGACCCCTCCTGCAATGTCAGAGGTTGCTCTGGACACATTCCAGTCCGGAGGAGTCCTCAGTGCACCCGAGCCCAGCTCAAGTATCTGGAACAATTTCACTGCTCAGTGACTGTGCAGTAAATAGCAGCAGGAGCATGATGGACTCAAATCAATCTAAATCCGATGAAATCCACAAGAACATAAACTAGCTGGTGGAAAGGCAACTTGTGAACATTTTTCTTGTGAAAAAAACCCAAAACAACCTTTCCTGGTTGGGTGGACATACCTCCTCATTAGCCACGGGAAATTGACACCATCTACACAATAACCAAGAAGTACAAACAGCTCAACATCCTTAATCTTCGCAGAAAATAGCATCAGCAGTAAGTAAAGTAATCAAACAAGTAAAATGAATAAGGAAATAAGACATTTTGACACAGAGACAAGTGCAACATGGGTTTATTGTCAAACTGGTTATTAAGACATGAACTTGATTAATGCCATATCAAATCTTAAACTCCACTGTAGTAAAGTGCGGATTTAAATCAAGTTGCCCTGGGAGTCCTCATACATTTTCTATGTCTGGTTTAGAACTGTCAGGTTAAATAAACTGCAATATGAAATCCTATGAATTATGAAAAGCCCTTTTTTCAACCCACACATCTAAAGCTAATGTGCAAACAAGATCATTCACAAAGCTTTACTGTATGCTGTATGTCGAGGCGTCCTCCCACTCATTTGTGTCTTCAGTTGTCATACAATTGGACGACAGGTGTAGAAAATGTGCAGAACTATCCTAGCTGTAGTTAAGTTTGGAGTCTAGGAGTTCTCATGAAAGGTTTTCTGCAGTGACTGGCTGATTGATATGCTGCTGCTGCACATGCACAAGTTGATAACCTACCAAGAATTTTCTTTTTGATCAAGATAATGAAAGAACAATGGCATTTTAAAGGTCGGCCATGTACGAATATTAAGAGGTCACTTCTGAGTACAAGCCTGCACACTCCAGCGGTTGTGGACCGTTTGGCCACTGTAGTTTCTAGTGGCAGTCGTGCAGTTTGGAATCTCCATGAATGCCACTTCAAACTCTTTTTCAATCATTTGTGTAAGCTCAAAAACACTCTGCGTACAAGAAACGCCGTGTGGCAGTCACTCTTTCACACATACAAACACACACACCCACCCACCACTCAAAATCATTCACGCTTACAACAAATCGGTACAATGGTTTTGCAACCTCCTCCTTCTTTAAGTGAAGCGGGGGGTTGTTACTAAAGGAAACGGCAGCAATGAGGTAAACACAAAAACTTATGAGATATTGCACAGACAAGTGCCAGCACAGAATACAACAGTCTCTCCAACAGCCTAGCCTGTGCATAGGAAGAATAAAGCACTTATGGTGTTCTCACGCTCACACACTCACATACGCGCACACACTAAACCCTTCTTGTAAAGCTTTGTTATATACTAAATTGGGAACAACAAATGAGTCTAGAAATCACACCACTTGGCAAGTAACCAGATTTGCAGGACAATAACCAAATGTATTGTAGAAGTACAAAAAAATTAACTTAATGATGACTGAGTAAGGGTCCATGACTGTTGGCAAAAGTGATGGGACAAACAAAAAATAACCTGAAGTCCCAGCATATGTAGAAATGCCTCAATCCTTGCTTTGAGAAGAGAGAAGCAGGCGAAGTTGAGGCTGGGTCGGAGCCAGCATGGAGAAAAATCTCTCAAGTTTCATTCAATAAATAGCAATGTGGAATATGCAAAAAAAAAATCAATTTTCCTAAAGCAAAAATATGTAAACCCCTTGCTCAGTTCATCTAGAGATACAACTGTTTGTCCATGTTGCAATCCTCTTCTAATACATGCCCACAGACTGGACTGTGACCAGCTGTGGCTTCATGAAAGAGCAAACAGGAAGAAAACTGTCACTCATTCCTCCATTTACTCCAATCGCCTTCAGTCTTTCCTGGATGAATTAGTACATTTTTGTGCACAAAAGTCTTCAAGTTCACACTCTCCAAACAGTCTGAATTCGCAAACCTAATCCACATATTCGTGTCTGTTGGCTCCTCAAACATTTTGAGAGTCAGGTGTTGAACTGTGACGCTCAGTCTGTGCAGTCCACTCGATGTGATCACACCCTTCCCTCTCTTTTCGTCCATCCAATCCCCTCTACTCCTTCATGATCATTATCTGTGGAGCAAGACGAAGGCCTCTAGTTTCTCTGGGATGTTTCCCCGGTAGTTGAGGCTGTGCTTGACAATGGCCCTAGCGGCTAGGCACTGCAGAGTGGTGTGGTTAATGGGCTGGATGATATTCCTGGCCAACTCTTTCTCAGCCAGGAGATCGCAGGCAGTTTGTTGGAAGGCGTTGGTGCTATCAAAGTGAGTCCCGCTGGAAATCAGCAGGTTCATGATGTCAGGGTGACCATTTGATGCAGCTATATGGAGGGGGCTGAAAGGGATATAGATAACAGAGCTGTTAGTTATACATGTTAAGGTCTGGTCTGACACGTACAGTAAATTATTCTTTATACTCAGTACAAGCAGGAGAAACAAATCTAGTTTAATCACTTTCTAACACTTTGTTTCTGTGTCATTTACAATAAAAAAGCAGGACTTAATAAATAACAGACCTGTTGCCATCCTCATCTCGGCTGTTAACATCTGCCCCACACTCGAGAAGGATTGAGGTGACTGTGAGGGAAGGGAACTTGCAGACGGGATATCGGCCTACACACGTGGTGTTGCGGTCGACGGCCAGGTGTAGTGGACTGTAGCCATTTTTACCGCATGGCTGCAGCTTCAGGAATCTTTAAAAAAAAAAAAAAGTCAACATTTTAGTGAGGAAATAACAACACGGTGAAAGTGGAATTAATGACATCATGCTAACAGCGCAATATGAGGCCCAAGACAATTTATCAACTCATAGTTACAGCTTCACGTCTGAACTATGACAGATTTTACAACAGCTTTATTTGTATGCGTCTTTGAAATAAATTCACATAAAGCTCAGTTGTTTAGTTCAACTGACACTTTTTCTTTGCAGAAAAGAGGGCAGGAAATGTGCTCTGGGACTCCAACTGATACAAGTTCACATTACCAAAGCAAAAGCTGAGCGAGAGGATGACAGATCCATTTTCAGAAATGGGGTCAAGAAATCAAAACTCGTAAAATGTCCATAATTTATATCATACTCAGGCTCACATAAACATACGATCATAGTATGGCCCTCAACACAAATCAATGCTTTGCTGAAACAAACCTGTAGATGGTCTCCTTCTTGAAGTGGTCCTGCTCTGCAGTACATGGCACCTTCTCTAAAAGACAGATGAGGTGCAAAATGATTGACAGGGCCTTGCTGAGCTGGGCAGGGTCGGGAGGCATTGGCCCACTTTGTTTCATTGCTCGCTCAATCTCCAACACGCTCTTTGATAGAATTCCCATCAAGTCTTCGAATGACACAGATGTTCCCAGGAGCCCCTTGGCCCTGTCCTGCAGCATGAAGGAGAACAGCTCAGCAAATGACAGCAGGCTGGATGCGGTCATGGGACTGAGGGGGTCCAGGTTGCTCTGCTGCATGTCCAATGCATACTTCCACAAATTGATGCAGCGCTCAAAGTTCCCAGAGTCAGCATAAACTGCACCTCGGTAGCGGATGTAGTAAGACGTGTCTGGATGTTGTGGCCCGAGGATTCTCTCACGGATGAGCAAAGCTTGCATGCGCATCTCATCCGGGTCAGATATCAGCCCATCCAGTTCTTCTCCGTTTGTTACCTAGGAGGAATATGGGCAGGTTTAGACACTGCAAGATTTTAAGTGTCATTAGTGCCAGCAAATCATTTTTGTGAACGAAATTAAAAATGCAGCTAGTCTATAATAGCAAATATAGTGCAGCTTCCAAGGTTTGTCCTGGTTAATAAATGTAAAAGCCGTCATTTTGCTAAGTATGTGCTTCCTTCACCAAAGTAACAATAAAACTGATTTAGCAGTATATGTAGATAGATAGTGTGGCTGCAAGATGAAAAGAAAACACTCACCTCTCTGGCGTAGTCATATGCCATGATCAGCTGCTTGGGTTCTGGTTTTTGGATAACGTTGTTACTGTCCATGTACCTGAGGTCCATGGCTCTCTTCCAGTATTTCAAAGCTCCGAGCAGATCTCTCTTCTTGTCCACAAATGTGGCTCCCAAGAGCTCCAGGGCATCGATGCGTTCCATGTGGCTTGTCTGCAGAGGAAAGATATTTTTTGTATACATAGATATTAATTTAAAAAAAAAATAAAAAATTCGTGCCAGTTTGGTGTACATCTATGCAGACAAATTCTCATTTGAAAATGGTAGAAAGAGTGACCTGTTGGTGCGTTGTCAGGTAGTCTACAATGTTAGTGTGGCCTGTGACGCTGGCGGAAAGAAGGGGCGTCATGCCATAGCCGTCCTGCTCCATGGAAGCTCCATACTGCAGCAACATCTGCATGATCTCCAGACTGCCTGATTCTGCACAGTCATGAAGCGCTGTGTTGCCTGTGAACAGAGAAAACATGAGAACCACTAAAGACAGTGCTACCACAGTGAGGCTTAGACATAACTCAGCAACAAATGTACTGTACAGCACAAAAATATGTCTCTTTAGTTAAACAATGGCTCTCAAATGAAAATTTACTTGAGCTAACAAGTGTTGGAAATGAAAGAAACATGTAAACAAAACATTTAAGCAGAAATGGTTTTTGAGGTACTGGCTCATGTGCTGGAGGCTGGAATGATTCTCTACACTGTCTGCAGTCCAAAGCAAAACTCTTCATTGTAAATAGCCAGAGGATACTGATCAGACATTTTGAAAACTGTCAGAAGTTTCATAGTGCTGGAAAAGATAGATCCGTATTCATTTGACATTTTCTAGCCTTTACACAGCTAAATAATGGCTAGAAAATGCAGATCACATGATTATTGTGAATGCATTTATTAGCATCAGTGTCATTTTACATCTGTCCATTGCAATAGGGATATGTCGGCCAAACTACTGCAAATCCTGGGCTTGTGTAGTCTGGGACTGTTACGTATAAATTGAAAAATCACATTCCCTCCCACACAGTGCAGTATTTTGAAACACTGACTTATATGATTTTGCTTTCATAGGTGAAACCTGTCCAAGCTGTGATTTAAGGCCCTGTGGTATTCTAAAGAGCCATTAAAACAAAAACAGACGTGTTCCTCACAGAGCAGGCACAAAATGAATGAAAAGACAGAAGGAATGTTTTATTACAGTCTGTCTGAAAGCATCTGAAATAAAAAGTTTAGTTTTTTCATCAACACTAAACACTAGAATCTGGTAACAGAAGATGCTGCATCCTGACAAAGCATTGCAGTTAACACTTAAGATGGTTTCCTGAAATGTCACATGTCATTTTACACATCATGTAAGTGCGTTAGGTAGAATACTGCTGAACTAGACTATGTCTTGCCTCATCCCTTCCTTTAAATTTTCATTAAAATATGTCACTTAGTTCAGAAAATCAGGATCATTTATCAACAAAAACATACATTAAAAACAACAAAAAACACCCGTAGACAGTGCACACACCGAAAAAATGCCGTACATAAATTCAATGTGTCATAACAAACAAACATGTAAAAACTCCCATCTATCCCCATCAGCATATATTTTCAATGTCCTGTGCCTCTATAATGGCCACTCTCTGTACACTAAGGTTAATCCATATTCAAGCAGACGAGACCAAACAAGGTTAGTCAGGGATTACACATTATTTATACTCCTCAGCTTCTGCCCAAAGCTAGATTGATCACATCCCAAGCACAATATTGACAAAGAAAACTTTGTGGAAAGCAGCTTTTCCTGTAGTTCATTACAGATGGTTAAGGCAAACTAGGTTAACACTGCAAAAAAAATGTTGTGATGTTATCCTTCCAATATGAACAACATTCTTTGTTCTAAAGTAAAATTATACTTCTAATCATCACATACGTACATATATTTGGTTTTTTTCATAAAATCAGCTGCCATGAGTTATTCCAGAAAACATTTCCAAAGCATTTAGTCTGAATGCTCAATGTGGGACTTCAAAGAGAAGTCAGACTGGTTAGTTAGTTAGACTAGCTAGTTGCTAGACGTATGCACCACACCAATTAAAATAACTGGAAGTGCTGGTTTGTCTGCAGGTGAGAGTGGACCTTAGATTTTTTTTTAAAGCATAACAATCATCTGATTATTGTGACCTGACCATATTTTTCCTTTGTCTTCCTCTATCAACAGGGTGTCAACTGTTCATGGAAATCTGCCATTTTAAATGTATTATTCTGCATCTGCTCCTTCTTGATGGTTTAGCCATTGTCAGAAATGAAGTGGTTTGATGAAGGGCTGGAAATGGTGTTTTCATCACTCGTCAGACACATTGCTTTCAAGTTTGCTTGTAAACACATGAGTTGGCTTGTGCACAA
The DNA here is from genome assembly GCA_900302695.1 of Helostoma temminkii. Lineage (NCBI taxonomy): Eukaryota > Metazoa > Chordata > Actinopteri > Anabantiformes > Helostomatidae > Helostoma > Helostoma temminkii. The sequence goes on from OMLM01008047.1 coordinate 17,197, forward strand.
TAGAGCACCTGCCTCTTAGTCTACAGGCGAAGAGACCCAGATGACTTTAGTGACGGGTGATGATTAAGTCATGTCAATTAATTTGTAAACACATTTAAAACAACTTTAGTTAACAAAAGTGCTGTACAACATTAAACAAAATTAACGAAGCCAATAACACATTAATGTGAAGACACATTAGTAAAGGGAAGATGTGATCGCTCTTTCTTGCACCTGCTGACAGCGTTTTGGACCAGCTGTTGACAAGAGACTGACAACTGGTCGATTCCTGTGTGCCATATTCAGACCAGTGGAAGTGTAGTCGAGCAAAGTGTGTGCAAACCAAACACCTGCCTGCTTGCAAGAAGATTAACACAGAAACCATGGTTATTGGTAGACTCCGAATACGACTGAACTCAGGGACCATACAGATGGTCAAAGGAGACATGGATTATAATCCTTCTTACACACCTACAGCAGCAAAGTGTCTGACACAAAAATATTCAATGCAGGACATCAATTCAATGATTTTCTTTTCGAGTATTGCAGTAGTCTGTCTGTTTTCATGTGTTTCGTACCATCTAAAGGAGAAAATATGATGTTTCAGACACACCCACAGACACGTCTAAAGTGACGTACTGAGCTTTGCACCTTTCCATTGTGAAACCAATAATTCATGTTATTCTGCTGAGTCATTTCAGGGGGAAATATTCAAATGCTTGAATGATTACGTTATGTTTTTTCCCCCAGGTTAAAGCAGAGCGTATAATTAGAGCTCCATATTAATTAATGTTACGTATGAGGGTGTTTTATCTGTTTACAATACTTTAGATCTATGAAATACCTTTATGATTACTGACTATATTTCCATATATCATCTGTTTCGCAACTCTAAACTGGAGCAGAGAATTCAAGTTATGCAAAAACCTAAGTGTGACAGTGTTTATCTTAACTGAGGGTCAGACGACCATGTGAAAACAGGAGTCCACAGCTGTGTGAGCCTGTTCTCCACTCACCTTTTACACTTTTCCTGTTCACATCTGCACCTTTCTCCAGCAGGTACTGCGCGATCTCCTTGTGTCCCTTGTAGCAGGAAATCATGAGACACGTGTGGCCGTGTCTGTTGGCCACCTCCAGGTCAGCTTTGTGCTCCACCAGGTATTTCACAATGTCCAGGTGACCGTCAAAGCAGGCTGCCCTCAGGGGGGTTGAGTTGGTCAGGGTTGTGCTGTTTACAGAAGCCCCGTGGCCCAGCAGGGACTGGACCACCTTCAGGTGACCCGCCGCAGAGGCTGCCCAGAGAGGGGGGGCTCCCTCGATTGTTTCCCCGTCAAAGTTCACCGAGCCACCAACCTCAACAGGGGCGCTACAGCACTCAAGCAGATACTCTACCAAGTCCAGGTGGCCGTACCGGGCGGCCATGAGGAGCGGGGTGGCCCCGTTTGTCTTCTCCCCCATCAACTTTGTCACCTCGTGTCCATCTTTGTTCTCCAACAGCTTCTGGAGCAGCCTGAGTTTCCCGTCCCGGGCAGCGTTAAACACAGCCGTCTTTAAATCCATTTTTAATAAATGCAACGATGTCTGTGGGCCACTCGGTTATCGATAAGAGGTGTAACAACGTAGCTGTGGGCAGGTGGAGCTGGGAACCCTTTGTTTACACCGAGCTCCGACTTTTAAGCTAACGCTAACGTTTTGGTTGAGGCCAGCGGAAACTCCTGACTGTCTGAACTACAGCTTTCAAAAACTGGCATCGGCAGCTTCTTATGTGAATCTTTAACTATTTATAACTCAGTAGTTTGAGGCGACCCTTGGTCCAGTAATACATTTGTCGCCGAGTTAGCTGTGTGGCTAGTCAACTTCCTTGATGGATTCAGCTAACTGACTACCTTCGTGTGCGTTAGCTCGACTACTTACTTTACACCTCTTTACTGATCAACCGATACTCATCCACTGACATTTCCTCCTCTCCGAGAAGCTCTCCTCCATTAGACATGATTCCTTCGCTTGTCATAATCCACCAACATACCCCTGAGATGTTATTAATCTTCGCTTTCCGAGGGCCGAAATGTAGAAATCCACCCCCACCCGTTACCAACTGCTGGTGCTAGCTTAGCCTGGGAAAACGACGTTCGGCCAGAAAACACAAGGGAAACCCCCGATAACCAAGCCGTTCTTCCTTTTACACACACATCGAGAAACAAACCACAGACGCTACCTCCCCGAAACGGCGAATAATAATCGTATAGGGAGCCACTCAGCGACCTCGCACGACAGTAATCTCAGCGAGGGGGAAGGTAAATAGGGAAGGCGATCCACCCACGGCTCGACCGGATGATCACGACTCAGTTTCTGTCAAATCGCAAACGCAACGCAGTCTTTTCTCTCGACCAGAGCGAATGATCGACACGAGAGTGGCCAATCACAGATCGGGTAGAGTGTTAGTTACCAATAAAAACAATAGAAATAAATAAAAGATGCAGTTTAACTGTGCTTTCATGAAAAATAACCACCCCGAGAAGAGAAATCAACACAAAGTGGAAGCCTACAATACCAAATACTGAGTATTTAGAAAAACAGACGCTGCTGGCTGTAATGGCCTTTATTATACCTCTCCCTGCAGGATAAAAGGAGCATTGACACATATGTTTGGATGTCTCAGATTTATGTTTAAAAATCCTGTTAGTGCACAAACTTAAAAGGGGAATACCAGCATGAACCACCAACATACCAAAATAATGTTAAACATAAAGTGAGAAGAGGAAAATAAAAAACAGAGGAAGCAAAGCAAAACCAGAAACGAATGGCAAAAATTAATAATAATTTTTTTAAAAAAAACTGTAAATGAAGAATCTCTGGAATCAGCTCTTCAACAAGTTGAAACAACATTGACTTTTTGGTTTCAAATTGAGTTGGCTCTGAAATATCCCATTAAATTTGTCAAAACTCTCACATTACAGCAGTGACATCTTCTATCTTTGCCAGGTTATCTGATCTGTTACATTCATTGATGTTCTGAAAATACCACACACGAACTTCAAACAGCTGCAGAGTGCTCATGTTTCAGCCACGTCTGTGTCCAAGACTTATGTTTGCTGTATTATTTTGTTTGCCAATTGTAAACAGTGAGAGAAAGAATGGCACCACCAGGCTGAGCTGTACATACAACTATTACAGTATATGCTAGCAGAGCTTCCTGCAGCATCACATTACATAAAAGTCAAAATTTCTTTTAGAATATTTTTTCCAATGCAGCTAAACAAATCAGATGACAAAATTATTTAAGACAGTCTCCGTGTTTCTTTTTTAAAAACAAACTGAGTAGTCAGGGAGGAAATAAAACTTCAAATTACTACAATTACAACTCAAAGTTACTAGAATTATTTTCTATTCAAGCTAAATATCGTAAAGCAACATGAATTTTACAACAGAGTCGCATAAAACCAGGAGCACAACATCAGCCCACGAGATAAACAAGCTGGTACACTTTACACAACAGAGGCAGAACTAGCTACAACACTGTAAGAGAACCAGTGAAAGACATTTTTATAACAAGTTGGTGCATTTAAAACTGCTGGTACTGCCACTTAACACACAAAATGTGTGAGAGTAAGAATAATATTAATTATGTATTGGTTTTTTTTACCTCCCACACAATGTCTCTACCTGTAATTATAGTATTTTAGGGGATGCTTCACCCAGATGCGGTCAAATTGAAGCATTACTTTAACCAGATGAATATTTGGGTAATGTAAAAATAAAAAAAAACATTTCGAATTTTAACCAGCTGGGTCTGCAGTCACTCCAGGAAGATCTGCATCTGTAAATTCAAGCTTTGACCCCAAAACAAACCTTTGTACAACAGTTTCAAGCTACTGTATATAAAACAACAGTTTACTCTGTACAGCAAACTCTTTAATAACTCATCTAAAATGACAAAGTTAATAAAGCAAACACAATATCTAGTCTTTCTCACTAAATGCAGTGAGGTTTAATAGTAACCAAGAAAAATGCAACAGATCTTTTTTCATAATCAAATGCAATCCTTCTGGGGAAGGATTCTTTGTTCTGCTAGTTATGCTGGTTTTAGAGACCAGTATAACTAGCAGGACCATGAGGGAAAGAATTGCAGCATCCTGACATAATCAGCACATTTAGGTACAACTTCCAATCCCACTTTTTTTTTTCAGTGCACAATTTGGGCTGAAAAACTGAACAGATCAAGGGAACATAACATTAAATGATGTGGGCTGAAAGAAACACAAATAAAATAACACCTCTAGAAATTATTTCAAATATCTAGTACTTGTAAAGCCAGTCATCTTCTATACTTTTACTATTTGGCTTCGTCTATTCAGTGTAGCAATTCACAGGTTCACTGATGTATCTTTAATCAGTTTCGAAAAAAGCACAGATGAATAAGTTAAATCTTCCTCAAGACTGACAGATGTTACTATGATTAGAGGCAACTAAATGTTGGTTTTAGATGATAGTAAAAATACAGAAAATAACTGGCCTTATCCTTTATGGTTTACTTCCAATACAGACAGTTGCAATCAACATAACCAAGCCTTTCCTCATCCTTTCCTTTATCCTTCAAACTAATTTTAAACACATAAAACCCCACTTCCACTCAAGGCTCATTTGCATAAAGTTTATAAGAACGGCAGTGCTGAATGTGTCAGATTGTATGACCTGGCAGTTTGATATGATCCAATTTCAGATCAGCGCTGCTGTTCGAACGCACTCTTTGCACAAAAGCCCTGTTACAGATAAAGTGAGGAATCAAATGTCAGAGCACAGAGAACGTTATGATCCGACACGTGTTGTAGTGGTTTTCTTATCAGAGAAGAAGCTTCTGAGCAGGACCACCTGGCTGATGCTGACCACCAGAAGTATAATGGCTTCTCCAATGGACCAGAATGCAACACGGGTGTTGAGGTCCTCTGCCCGACTGCGTCCCTGAGCCTCACGGAGGCGGAAGTGTGTCTGGTAGTCGATGACTGACTTCAGAGCCTCATGGATGGACACACAGGCTGATTCCATCTGGAAATGGAATAAAACCCAAGACAATTAGACTGTGGCTGAAAATTGTAATATAATTATTCACCAACTAACAGCAAGATCGCCATTCCAAAAACTAGACACTTGGGAAGCAAATGCTAAAACATTGTTTTTCACAAGTGTTTTTCACACATGCACTCTAGACTATCTCTGTACGATCAGGTCCGGATGTTCAACGGACTTGCGCATTACGACATGCAGCACAATGCAAGAGAAAGTCTGGGTAGGAATGCGCTCTCACTCTATGAAATAATCCGTTAGATTGTGGACACAAAAACTGAGGTGTTTACAGCACATCAAAGCAGAGCCAATCACAATAAGCTTAAGTCCACATTTAAATTGTCTATTGGTTATTTAAATTGTATTAATGACAATAAAATCCCTAAAAATATCACATAACTACTGGCACTACTGGCAAAGAAATGCCATCTACTTTTTAAGAAAGGTCGAGTGCTATGATAAATTTGTATTTAGAAAAAACTAAAAATGTAGCCAAGTTCAGACAGGGCTTGCTTTTATTATGATATCTTGAAATGTCTCTTGAGTTTAGAAAGAGACCTATGATCCGGCTGTGCAAGGAAAATGACTCATAACTGTAATTACTGCCAAAGGGGCTTTAACAAAGCACTAAATTTAGGGTATATACATACTTTTGTAAAGATGAGATTTACATATTTGACTTTCATGTTGATAGGCAAACGTGGCAATTCTGTTAATTCAAGTTTAAATCTATGAGACAAAGTGTGCAATAAGTGAAGGTGCCTGAATACCTTCTGAAGCCAGTGTAAGTTGAGCTGTCCTAACAGTTGAAATAAAGAACAGAGAAGAGGCACACTGTACCTGTTCCTCACACACAAAGAAAACACATTCATGTTTAAACACACATTCTTGCACTGACCTGAGTGAGAGCAGTGACTCTGTTCTCATTGGGGAAAAGTGGAGGGTCATCGCCAACCTGGAAGTCAAAGTAAACCGTCTTGTGCGTGAAGGTGGAAAATTCATTGCTGAAGCAGAACTTGTAGGTGCCATTCTTAGCTGCTGTGAAGGTAAAGCTGTCGTATTGCTTCTTCATCTCCTTGTAGAGTGTAGTGCCATCCGGATCCTCCAGACGACAGTCAACATCATAATGGCCACCAGTCACCACCTGGAAAACCATAAGAAAAAATGTTTCAGTAACATAATTACGTAATTATTATGAAGCCACAATGCATTTTATCAGATAATAAAGTGAAAAGAGAGAAGTAGACAACAAGGACTAAACTCAAGCCAAAGTATTTTACAGAATAAAAATATACAAATGAATACACATTAAGCTTGCATAATTTATGGAGTTGTATTATAAAGACACATGCTATCTAACATGCTATTTATGTAGCATATTACCAAGGCAGTACCTAGACTTTTAAAAAAATCTTTGTGTCATTATGTTATTATGAGTCATACTGGAGTGCTTCATGTTAAGAGGCATTTTGGCCTCCCTATTTACATTAATGAGGTCCAAACAGTCCAGACACCATCTAAGATATATATAGGTGGTCATACTGTTATGCCTGATCGGTCTGTATGATAACATATGTTATGGTTTACATATGGTTTAAAGAAGAAGTGTGTAAAATATGTGTTTATCAGTCAGATAAGTGGCAACATATAGTTAAGTTCTTCCTAGACTTTGGGTGTTAATATCTGAATCCTGATATTCTTTTCATCAGGACACCCTGGACAGTGTTCAACTCTTTGAAAATGACAACTTCTCGTTATTAGGGTGGTTAAAAAGTTTGGCCTACGCACCTGAAACTCTAGTGTACACTTAGTACCGATGATGATGTCCTCGTAGAAACACTGCTTGGCGTTGTCCGGCAGCTCAAAAGTTAGCTCTGAGCTCAACACCAACCCACAGAACAGCTGGGCCCACAGCACCTGCAGTAGCAGCCGAAATGATCCGTACATCCTGAAGACCCACAACCAACAGCTTCAAAGTAAAAACCTGAGCGGACCTGGCGAAAGAAACATTAACGAGCGTCAAAGAAACTAAGCTCCACGATCAGGGTGGTTAAAAGACAATAATCGTAACAAAGCAAACCCGGACATTGATATCAGCGACAATTTGTTAGCTTAAAGCTAACTAGCTAAGTGCTTAGCCTCCATATGTTAAACACAGAAAGCCACTTGGGATTTGTTATATTTTCCCATGAGTAGTATATTCATGTATTTAGGCACATTTTTATTAATGAGGTTAAAGTAAATTCAAAAATTATCATTTCTTAATTCATTATTTTGTTTGAGACAGCATTAGCTACTCACCTCAAAATGCTCACCCGGATGCAACTAGTTCTAAGTAACGTATTACAAACGTGACACGGCATTGGCTGTCATCGGCAAAAGCCCGCCCCATGCTCTCTCACATTGGTCAAAAAGAAGAGGCGGAGCCAAGTTGTCATCACGTGGGCCACGTCCACATAGTAAGGAAGCGTATCTACCTTTACAATACATACTCCAACGTGGCTGAAAGTAACAGGCAGTGGTTGGACGTAAGCCTGAAAACTATTGTGTTAGACACTATACAAGATGTTATAAATTGGAAAATATTTAAATACGGCTAAATAAAATCTAATAATTTCACGTGTGACAGGACCACTGTTTTCATAGGGCTCATGACAGCTGTGCAAAGGTTATGGGGCCGTCTGATCGGTAACAACATAACGTACAAAAACAATTCCTTCGTGGCAAATCCCACTTAAAACTGGCATGTCATTCCTGTAGTTCAACAGTCAGACCACTATAATACTGCCATATACTGCTTTCAATTCTGTTTCAGTGGCACATGATAGACTTTTACATTTTTATTTTGGCATCTGTGCCATGAGTGGGTTTTTTCTGGCAGTTGTGAACAAACGTTTGACCCCAAACCAAAGTCTCGCGTGAATCAGCAGTACGAGATTAAAGTGCGCGGAGGGCTGCACGGGAAGGTGGAGAGACAAAACAAAGGCCACACATTTCAACAACAGGCGCGGGTCGCTTTTTACTCCTTTTTTTTGTAAAACTAAAGAAATTAGACTAATTATAAATACTGATTCCAGTTCAAAGGCATTATATAAGTTTAGCATCATGCCCAGTAGCACGTCTTTGCTGGAGGCCGACGACGGAGAGTCCGAGGTCCCACCGCCGCTTGAGCACGCTTTCGCCGGTATGGGCCTGGAGGAACACCAAGGCACCCAGAACCAGAACCATACCCCCGAACACGGAGATGAGAGTCTCTCCTCTTACCACCACCACCAACATCTCACTTCGGTGTCTCATTTCGGTCTCATCGGTACAGTGCTAGACTTGAAACCCCTGCCTCTGCATCGGCCACCCTCGGGAGATGAAGTAAACATAACTGCATTGCCCGAGGACGAAGAGCCAGAAGTTGCAGCCCCCGCTGACAACACCGGTAGCTCTTTACTGGTGCAGGCCCACCGCCTCCCACACCTCCCATCGGGGCCGAGTGCCTCCGTGATGCCGTCCGGGATGGAGCCGTCGCACGTCGAAACGGTCCTCTTGTACAACGGAGCCGAGCGGGATGATCCTGGGGTCGGCGGCAGCGCCCTAACATCAGCTAGCAGCATGGCGATGCTACCGTCCGGCGTGTACGCAGAGTCGGGCTACGAGGCTGAACCTTCGCTGTTGATGCGGCGAAAGAGCGTCAACACGACCGAATGTGTGGCTGTACCGAGCTCCGAACACGTCGCGGAGATTGTAGGCAGACAGGGTGAGTTAATGATGTGTTTCTAAGGGTTTGGGCTGGAGTTAGTGGCTAAGGTTCAACTAGCGCTAGCTGCTAATGGAAGTTTGGACGAAACTTCAGGCAGCAGTGCAGCAAATAAGATATAAACCATAATGAGATCAGGCAGTAAATGCAATCCTTAAATAATTAGGCTGCAAAGTAATGTCAGAATGTAAAAACGTAGGATTACGATAAAACACGTAGCGAAATTTCAGCTAATTTCGTTTCAAGTGAGAACCAACTTATTGTTGACAACCGCACTAGCAGCGAGCACCTAACTTTTGTTAGCCGTATTTTAACTACATAAATAGAGATGTTTAGCATTTACATTTTTTATTATTAGACATCTGACTAGGTGTGTATAGTTAGCATATTAACATATCCACAGTTAATTCAAAATATCATTTAGCATTATTAGCTTTAACAGTTAACGTTAGCTTGAATCCAGCTAGCTAGCTTAGCGCTTCATGCTAACTGGGTCAACATCACCATCGCCCTACACCCTCAACAAAAGTTTATATAGCAAGTTCTTATATCATCCAGTAGATCCCCCAGATCATCTTGCTTTGTCAACTCGAAAATATTATGTATGTGTTGTCTGTGATTTGCTGACAACCATCCCGTCTTCCGTCGTGCTTTGAAGTGCAAACTAGGCTTGGCTTTGTCTCGGGGAACATGAAGAGCAGTGTGTTGTTCTCCATTGCCACATCAGCTGTAGTTTATAGTTAGCTCCGTGACATAACAAGGACGTATGAGTTCAACTAAACACGATGGGCTTTTCTTAGATATGCAACGCTGTTGTCTAGTCCTTTACATAAACTTTACACAGGTTTGGCAGAGTGTTATTATGTCGTGTTTTGAGACCAGTTGGGGGAGGGTGCACAGACTGCAGTGTTGACAACAACAGGAAATGGCTCTGGTAATGATGCTGGACTCTCAACCACAGCTAAAAGGAAAAATTAATTTATAAGCTGTGCAACTTTCAAATTGCTTCAGTGACTCGAAGCCTTAATGTCTATGTTGAGTATCAAACCTTTATGTTTACTTTAATAAAGTTCTTTTGATATTACATTACTCCTCTGCATTTGCTTTTCTTACAGTGAGAGTCAAGATGCACACAGGAAATACAGTGACAAAGCTGAGTGTAATGTGTAACACAAGTGTGGAATCAGAGCAGTGATGATGATGTTATATCCTGTTGGTCATTTTCAAACCCAGTTAGAAATGACTCACTAGTTCTTTGACATTTGTTGGGTAGCTTTTGACAGAAGGTGTCACATGTGATTTGTGATTTAGTATGATTGATTCAGTATAAAGTAAAAGTGTACTTGACCTAACCGCTGTCTTTCACTTATTGTCTGTATGTCTAACTTGGCTCCCAACAGGTTGTAAGATTAAGGCACTTCGAGCCAAGACCAACACGTACATTAAAACACCAGTGAGGGGCGAGCAGCCCGTCTTTGTAGTGACGGGGCGGAAAGAAGATGTGGCTATGGCCAAGAGGGAGATTCTTTCTGCAGCTGAGCACTTCTCCCTCATCAGGGCCTCCCGAAACAAGGCAGGTCCTCTCTCTGCTGTGTCTGGTCCAGGGACCCCTGCTCTACCTGGACAGACGACCATTCAGGTCAGTAAGCATGTGAGCACACATTATTCACATTAAGTGCAGTTGTAATAACTTGTTACCATCCCCAGCTCATTGTTTTATTAGTGAGTCTCCCTGTATTTTATGCTTTAGTTGTTGTTATTTGAAGTGTGTATAATTCCCCACTGGTGTTTCAACTCCACAGGTCCGCGTACCATATCGTGTTGTTGGGCTGGTTGTAGGTCCTAAAGGTGGGTCTTTTGATTTATTCAGTATTCAGATAAATGTTGTTTTGCTCTATCTTTTGTAAGATTTGAACTTTTTCTTCCTTATTTCCATCATTATTTTTTTAGCATGAATGGGGGAAAAACTGCGAGCTTAAACAATGCTATACAGTCCCTTCAAAAGTATTGTCGTGTGTCTGATAAAAATAAACTTTCAGCTTTTATTTCACAGTATTTACCCCTGGATACATTACCATCATAGAACATGAAGTTATGTCAGATCATCATGTGTTTTGTAACAGCTGAACAAGTCTCACTTCCTCATCAGACTGATTAAGGTGCTGGAGAAAACAACCTCAGTATGTATAGTTTAGTAGTTTAGGTATTTAGATTTGTTTCACACAGTGAAAGGAACAGCGGGAGTCTTGAAATTAAGGCAGAAAATTATATATATATCTTATATAAATAATAGTAATCCTGCTTAAGATGAGGAGGATAGGAAAGTAAACTCACAACATGTGATTGGGTCTGTAACTGTGAAACTAATACTCAGATGCCTTTCTCATAAATGAACCATGTTGTTGTTATATGCTATACATTACAGCTATTGCTTTCTCTCTGAGCATTTAAAGGAAACTGTAAATTGTCTAACAGATTCTCTAGTGCATGTTTAGTTGCTCACAGCTTCTGAGCTTCAATATGCTGGGATTTACTCCAGAAGGTTACCGTTTACTCTCTCACAGTCAGTATCCCCCTTCCCTGTTGACATTACCACCTCCCTGTAAGAAAACCCTGGGGTAGATTTGCAAATTGTGGTGCAGTGGTTCTCAACTAAGTGTCACCAGGATAAAGAAAGTGAGGAAACAAATCAGAATGACAGTGAGGGGACACAGAAGCAAAAGGCAATGCAGAATTTTGGTATTCTGTATTTACAGTGATTGAAACATCTTCCTTGTATATTAATTGTAGCATATTAATATTGTGAATAGCCTCCGGGATGTTTTTGTGCCTGCGTTTTTAAATGTGACTGGGCCATACTTGTCCATTCTTTTTCAAACCTATAATATTGTCCTTTGAGAATGTTTCTACACCAGACAGTAACTCATGGTGTTGTGGTTTGTAGCAGTATCTTTAGCCATCTGAGTCACCACGACGGCCTGTGCTATAATTACTGCACAGCTGTGTTTTGCCTCTTTTCCTCACACTAAACTATTCTTTTCTCCTCTTCCACGTGTCATTTGTTTATGCTCAGATGTGAGTTTTTTTTGTTTTTTTTTTACGGATGGTCGTGTGTGTGAATGAATGGTGTCAGATTGATTCTTAAATGTGCAGTCTTGATATTCATGTAGCTGTGTGACCAGAGCAGTTATTTAAACTTGGTGTTTAACTGACAGTTGTTTGAGTACAGTGGTCTTGGTCTTTCAGGGGCAACCATCAAACGCATTCAGCAACAGACCCACACCTACATCGTGACACCAAGTCGTGACAAAGAGCCGGTGTTCGAGGTCACAGGGATGCCCGAAAACGTGGATCGTGCTAGGGAGGAGATAGAGGCGCATATTGCCATGCGCACTGGAACCAACGGGGGCATTGAAACTCCAGGTGTAGACAACAATGACTTTCAGTTCAATGGGACGGATGTCAGCTTTGAGAATACTGCCACCCCAGTTGGGCTGGGGGATGCTGCTTGGCTTCATACAGGTGCACCATCACAGGCTGGTGGTGGCGGCTTGCTGCCGGTGAACATCAGCGGCCCCCAGCAGATCAATAGCAATATTAACAGTGGTGTCAGGATGTCTTCCACCTACCGCAATGACAGCACCAGTTCCCTGGGCAGTGGCTCCAGCTCAACAGATTCCTTCTATGGCAGTGGGAATGCAAACCGAATGGCAGATTTCAGCCCAACCTGTCTGTTTAACGCCAATGCTAACAACAACAATAATGCTGCCAGTACAGCGTTCTGGTTTGGTGAAAACCTTCTTCCTGGAGGGCCCGAGGAGCTGGTCAGCCTCGGATGTGGAGGCCCCTCCTCAGGATTTGACCCTTTGACCATCTCTACTGCTCAAGCATCGCATCCTGCTGCACAGCCACACATCTGGAGTCCCTTTGTGGAGCACCAGCCCTTCCAGACCTTCGATGCTCTTCAGTCTCACGTAGGTTAAATTCAACGCAAGCATGCGTTGCATGGCCTTTTAATCCTCATTGTAGACAATATGCAAAATTAGTGTTATGAAGTATCACAGTTAAACCAATTAACTCTCAAACACGCAGTCTCTTATTTTACATGTATAATCTCAAAGTCCAATTTAAAACGTGCTATATTTTTTATACGGAGTCACCTGACTGTCTGTCGTCACTGCCTTCAGACCAGTCAGCCTGGGACGCCCCGGCTTTCTCCGACCTTGTCTGGGACAGAAGCCTTAGAGCACCCTCAGGCCCAGCGCGTTCATCGTGGGCCTTTTGGCTCGACTGGGACCCTTGATGCCCACAGGTTCCCCTCATACAGCTCTGCCTTTTCTTCTTCCGGTGAAAGCACCTCTTCCTCGCCTCCTGAATCATCCCTCTCCTATCGACTGGGGTTCACATCAGCAGGGAGAGGACAGGAGATATGCATCCACTGTATGGATAACCAGGTGATTGCTGCCTTGGTTCCTTGTGGCCATAAGCTCTTCTGTCTAGATTGTGCCACCCAGATATGCCAGGGTCCAGACGCTGCTTGCCCTGTGTGCCTGTCCCCAGTCACACAAGCTATTCAGCTGCGCAACATGTGATTTTTTTTTTTTTTCTTTTCTTTTTTTCCTTTTTCTAATCAGTTTACCATTAACTGATAAAAGATCAGTGTCCCCATCACTTCCAACTATAAAATGTGTGGGGAAATTACAACACTGATCCAAAATCAGTGTCTAGGTTTGCCCTCATGCAGTTTTTTCCAGGCTGGTGTTAACAGAGGAGATGAGGAGTAGGTGAAAAAGGAACGATCTGTATTAGGGGCATGAATCAGGGTGTTGAGCCTGTTCTAGTACCTGTTATTGTGAAGTCTTCTACCTTAATTGATCAATGGGAGGGTTGGAAATCCTCTTTGTAGCATTGGGTGGGGTGGGATATATTTATCTAGGTTTTGCTCATCATGATTTTTGATTTCTATTTTTTTTTAATCCCTTTCCCGTCGATCTGTATTTTATTAAGCGTCTTTCTTTAATATTCTTTTAATTCTATTAGATACATAATTTTGGCATTTGAGTTTTTTTTTGTCTGCGTCTCAAATGTTTTGTCCCTTTTTCCTTAATGCTACAGTTTTTTATGAGCATATTTATGACCTAGTCCCTCTTGAATATTGTGCTCATGGCAGGAAAAAGAAAAGATTCGCACATTTACATATTATCTACATATGACTATGTATGAATGACTAGTATTCTCCTGGTTACCACAGAACACTTACCACAGTAAACTCTACATTGTCCTGTCAAATGTCACTCTATCCCACATACTTTACATAATTACTATGAGTCTAGTGAAGTGTGTCTACCCTACTTTAAACAGGATTTGATGTTTACATGCTCCAGATCATAAATCTGAATCTTTGAATATCACTGATATTACCAGCATATGAATACACATGCAAACACACCCACAGAGAGTTTTTAGACCAAGTGGGTCAAGCCGACAACTGTAAAGTTGTCACACTCCAATGACAACCTCTTGTTGCGTCTTCCTCTCCCAGACTAGAACCAACACGTGGGTATGTCCTTTTTGTAGAGTACCAGGACGCTGCACCACTTCAGTATCGCCACGTTGCTTTCCACTTCTATTAAACTGTTTACGGTAAACATGTGCCTAATTCCGTTGTGAGTAAACAAAATCAAACTAGTTCAGCGGACACACGGTGTTGCTTTGTCTTAAAAACAAACTTGTGGCCTTTTTGAGAAAGCCTGTAATCTGTAAACTGATACCAGAATCTACAAATCCAGATCCAGGCTTGGAAGAACACAAGACAGACTGAAGTCTTAATGTAGTTGTTGAAGTTTAGTCTCTTGAAGCTTCTTGTCAGAACAAAGGTTATATCACAGGGATATCTTCTTTTGTTTGAGCCACAGGTGTATACCACCTAATTTCAAACACTCCCAGTTTTCATAGTTTTTTCTTCTCATATGTTTTTTCCCTTTTGTATGTATCTGCTTGGATCCTGCTTTGGGAAATTATGTGCTGGTTTTTTAGCCAGAAAGAAATGTACAGCTTGTACTTTTTGGTAACATTCCTCCACTCGTGTATTGCAGTGATCTTTATAGAATGTGCAAGTATAGCTGATCAATACTTCAATCTGGGAGCCACAAGAGCTGATATACTATGAAACTCTACTATGAAGACAGCTGTGATCTGGAACAAATCCCTGTACTGTACTGACAGGCTGCTAACTTTTCATCCATCTCGATAATATGCTTTTCTCTCTCTTGAATGTTGTTTCTCGTGAATTGCTCCACCCCGCGGTCACCTGGTCACAGCTGTTTCATGTTCGTATTGTAAGCAGCCAGGAAAACAGTTCCACTGAGATGAAGACCACACATCACTTTGACTTGGCTTTTGTTTAAACCTGTGTCTTGTCTACCAGGCATATGCAAAACTCGTCTCAGTACGTTAACTATTCTAGGAACGACTACATAAATAAAACTTCTGCTTTTACACACCGCACTCAAAACTTACACTTGTAGACGGACGCATCTCCTTTTTTTTTTTTTTTTTTTCCTACTACATTTTATTCGGGTTAGCCGTCATTACCTGGTACACTGCTTCTGGTGGTTCATCCGCTAATTTGCTGTTGTCTACATCATTACACTATTCACCAGTGGGACTTGAAACACATTTTGATCTTGTCTTTTTTTTCCCCCCCTCCTTTAATGTGCACATCTGTCCGCTCTCTTCCTGTAAAGTGAAGAAAAGGTACATATTGGTGGAAATCATCTCTAATTTTAGCTGTAAGCACCAGAGTCTCTAGATTTTGTTTCGAGAAATACATTTTGTAGGGGAAGCAGCTGGAATGATTTCATCTTGGACTGTGCCGACACTACATGAGGTCAATACTGTTGCTTTACTGTGTGGACATTGGACCACAGTCCCACTATCATTCCAGCTATAAACAGTCTTTGGGAGTTATTTCATTGCTTAGCTGTGTCTTAAATGTCATCTCTTACATGAATGATTGAGCTTTCTTGAGGAAATGGAACCAAATGAGTCCCGAAAGTGCAAAAAAAAACTCATCTCCTTGTACCCCCTCGGGTCTTCTATCCGTCCTTTTTTTCACTTCTCATCTCTATGAAGGGTCGATCTCTCTTCACTCTCTTTCTCCCTCTGAGGGAGTGCAATACACTGTCGGCCCTCGGTTTATTGACATGAATCTATTGACATTTTGTGTATGTATTATATAATATTACTGTTAATGACTGAAAAATATACAGAACTTTTTATTTTGTTACATTTCATATATATACTTAAATATATCTATATTAAAAATGTTTACAATGAGATTTTTTAATTTGTTTTTTACTTTTTTTTTTTTTTTTTTAATAATTAAGT
>OMLM01008047.1:38240-49997 GCA_900302695.1 Helostoma temminkii
ATTTAAAGTAAATGATTCCCCGATTAACTATGAAAATTATTGGGATTTATTTATCTGTTCTTTTCTAACATACAACCACGTTTACAAGTAATAGAACACATATTATTTTTATTTGTACACCACCGCAATGAATTTTCCACATTTTTAGGGGCTGATAAATTATGGAACAAACTAACATAACTACAAACACAGGGGTGGCCTTCAATACTTGGAGGAAAATCCTTTGCAGTTCAATGACCTTTACTACTGCCGCCTTAAGCTGCTGCTTGTTTGTGGGTCTTTCTGCCTTAGGTCTTGTCTTCAGTAAATGAAAAGCTCCACTGGGTTGAGATCAGGTGACTGACTTGGTCAGTAAAGAATAGAAAGAATAGTAACACTCAGAACCACCTCCGGGCCTTTTATCTGCTTGATTATGGAGTAATAAGGAACAGACCACCCATGACCATACAACTGCTTGTCAGCAATTTGTTGTATTACTTATGAGCCCACAAAAATCTACGTGTGTAAGTGAAGATGCCTGTAATTCCAGAATTGTTAGTGCCACATGTTTATCAAAGCCCTTGAATTAAAACTGAAAGTCCTGACTTTCCTCACAGAGGAAGCGTTTCTAGAAAAGTGACTGTAGAGCGGACTGTAAGTACATACTGTAGCTCACACACTTACTGATCACAGGAAGTAAAATTTACACCAAACATGCATCAGCTAACTGAAACCACTTCTACACTGACTCTACTTCCCACTGTCTGTATGTGAAGGTGCATCTGTATTTACAGTTACTTACTAATAGCTGGAGCTATCCCTCCCACTGATCCAGGTCCTGGGATATTTCCAGCCACAGCTGCTGCCTGGGCTGCTGCTGCTGCTTGGGCAGTAGCAGCCTGCTGCTGCATCTGTCTGTGGCACTGACGAAGGTCAAACACCTGGCAGAAGAGAAGAAACTTTACTGTACATAGAGCTTAGCCCCTTCACAGGAGGCTAGGGTTGGGCAGTATTGAGGCATCCTGGGGTAATTAAAAATAGCAACTGTATCCCTGCCTTCAAATATCACCATGAAAAAAAACAAACCAAATAATCAGCAGGAGATGAAATGTGAAGATGAAGCAGTGCGCAAGTTGATGGAAGATGTAATAGAGATGACGATGCTTTGTGTGAGACGCAGTCAACAATTAAAAGTTGTTATGGCAGTATTACAGTTTTGGGGGGTGCATGCAACTGGGGAGCTGGGGTTATTTTCTGACGCATGCTTTCTGTCCGCTGGTGGCAGTGTGCTCAGCTGTTAATGCCACTGTTTATTCAGACATTTGGAACAATATGGAATTTCTAACTTTACAAATTACAAATATAAATAATATATCCTTACGTTATTACCCCGTTGCTAACAGAAACAAATCAAGACAAACAAAAAACCCTAACAAACTGCATAGCTGCCATCTAAAACTTGAATTTTCTTGCCTTCCTTTATTTGAAGCCATCAATTACAGTTTTCCCATTAGGTTTACAGCTTTGGGGGTGTGTGCACGGGTGTGTGCATGTGTGTACAATGTAATCGTGACTGCAATTTAGTTGTGTAGGAATGTAATTTTCAGGAGACTGGGTTGGTTCACCTGTATGTGTGCGCACGTGTCTGTGTGCACCTGGGCGGAACTCGTCCGCGGTACAGAGAGCAGAGGAGAAATGAAAGCTGTGGTGTAGATAAGATAAATAACATAAGGCTGTTTAGTGTGTTTAATAAAAGAACAAAGTATAGACCTGTTCTATAGGAAAGTTAAGGAAAGGTTTGGAGACCTGGAGTGACAAGCACCTACCCCAACTTCCCCCTATAGTACAGTACTTCTACTACCACACAGTCACTGACCAATTACGACATAGAAAACTGATCACCACCATCTGTATTTTATTGTGCAGACGCACCATGCAGACCCCAGCAAACTGTCGCCCGGGGCAGCTGCCTGTGTCGTCCACACCTAAATCCGCTGCTCCAATGCCATTCTCTTACCTTGATGTAAGCACTTGGGTAGATTTTGTGAACAGCGTCTCCAGGGGCTCGGCCCGCCTCCCTGTCCAGGTAGTAACTCTGGACAAACACAGCGTGATCGCTGAGGCATCGCACCCACACGTCTCCTTCACCTTTGCACTCCAGCTGGACCCCTTTACCAATGTGAAGCCTGGGAGAGAGGAAAGAGTGATGTAAGGAATAAAAGATAAAGATAAATGTACACTATTTCAGTTTTATAGTTTTTCATATTTGCCCCAAATGTTTTTCACATCCTGTCTGTCCATATTGAGGATACAAGGACTCTTGGGTCTGCCCCAGTACTCACACTTGGGGTATCTGGTAATTTCTACAGTACCCGTCTCTGTCAAGACTACACACATGTGAACATTGTGTGTTAAGGAAGGAAGGAAGGAAGGAAGAGAAGGAACTAAGTTTATGGAAGAAGTTGTTTTGTTTGTGTTTCTTATGAGCTCCAACTCACTGATCCGCTGATGTTAAGTTAAGCTGTTAAGTTTTAAATATTAACATGCACTTAAACTAAAACGGACAATATGTTGGCAGTAAGTTTTCAACCAGCACATTTATTTTGAAATCCAGTTTATTCTTTAGCTGGCACTTGTGTCATATACCGTGCTCTCTCGATAGCCTCGGTGCGATGCACGTTACTGAGCTGGCCCAGACAGAACCGGTCTCCTCCCGAGGGGTCGACATAACCGTCCACAGTCACGATGGGGCAAGAAGAGGGCACCTTGAATGTCTCCCCAACTTGAACATCCATCTCAAAATAGGCAATGGAACACCAGTAGTCAGGAGCTGAGAGGAAAGAAGAGGAAAGAACCTGAACAAAAGTCGCAGTCACAATCACATTTAATGTTTTTACATTTAATTCCAAGCTATAGACATAAAATAAAGATAACCTAACATTACACACTTATGAAAATATTTTATATTAAAACTGGTCGTCATTACAAGCCTATAAAGTTGCTATATTATCTTGGAAAACCTGGAAAACCCTGTGACTGTGTTCAGTCACATTAAGGATATGATTTAAACACTTATACTCTACTAATATCAGGCAAACACTGACTTTAGCAAGGGTGAAGGATACACAACAAGGTCACTGTGTGGCAAATAATCAGAGAGAGGATAAAACACTGTACTCTGGTGTTAATAGTATTCACACATATTTTTATATTCTAGGCATGAAAATCCTGTCCAGAATTCATGTACTGGTGTTCTCACCTGGATGATTAGATATCGGGGGCTGGAAGGCGAGTTCATTATGCACCGTCCCTGAGAGAAATGACAGTGATCAGAAAATGTTGTCTACATACAAGAGTTTGTCTGAGAATTAGCAGCTCTAGAAACAGCGTGCACTTACAATAGTGCGTTGGGTGTGGCATAGGAGGGTGGTGCTGTAGGTGACCATTGGGGTGATGGGGTATGTTGGGAGGGAAGCTGTTGTTCCTAGACCAGGTGGAGCTGGCACCTGAGGAGGAGCAGAAAGCAAAGTCAGAAACCCAAAGATGGAGGGAAAGAGTTCAACTGCACTTTCGTCTTTGGAAACATTTTATCATTATTCATAAACGAAAGCTGCAGCCGATAACGGGCACACATTGTTTCTACAAGCGTAAACAGACATTAGGGCAAAGAGACACACACAGCAGGATTTACAACTGTATCTTACTGCCTGATCCAGCAGGAATAGCAGGAAAAGATGAGGATGAAGCAGAGGTGGAGGCCTCGGCAGGCGGGAGCAGGTTTGGGGTCGGAAAGGATTCAGAGGGAGCTGGGCGGCTGCTGGACGGGGGGTGCTGGATGGTCTGGATGGAGTGCCCTCCCTCGATGGAGGGTAGACTCTGTTGTCCATCAAAATCATACTCATCCTTAACCATCAGCGCTGAGCTGGGTCCAGAACCGGTCAGGGTCAGACCTGACAAGTCTGTGGACCAAGGAAAAGAGGTTTATGACAATGGCAAATGCTTATCTCTCCTAACGTTCCAGTCATACTGAATGTTTTAATCTACCAACTATGTTACTGGCATTTAACTAAAACAAGTGTTTCTCCTTTCAAAGCAGCTTTTGACCTCAGTTCGCTACTATAAGAAAGAAAGAACTGAAACTTTGATTATTTTAAAACACTGTCACATGCCCTTTATTTACCAATGCCAGGAGAAACCACTCTCTCATAGTGGTAGGGGTTGACACACACGCTGTCACACTTGAGGTCAAAGGCAAACTGGCAGTATTTGACGTGCTTCAGTTCATTTTTATGCAGGTCGGGCCACCGCCACAGACGGGCATAGATTACATGAGGGAAGCCTTTACGTCCTGCCACCTGGGAACAGCAACACAGAGAACGGAAACAGAGTAAATGTAATTATTAGTGTCAGTCAAAAAAGCTTCAGATGGTTCAGGCACAGCTTCTCAATCAAATAAATGTTTCCATTTAATCATTTTGCTACATTTATTTTGGCAGGATTCTTGTCGTGTTGGACGTTGTAGAGCTAAAACATTAAGTTGACAGCCAGAGAATAACATCTCCAAATATTAACAAGCCAATCAACACTAATGTAGTAGTACTGCTGTTGCACTGTCCTACCTGCAGCCGTCCATCAAGTGTCCTCTGAATGGTCACACACTTGCTGGGATGGGCTCCATTGGTGGTGATAGCGGTGATGAGGGAGTCCAGCTCGTCTTTTTTCTCCTTCAGCTTTTTCACCAGGCTCTCGATGGCCCGCTTGGCAAAGGTTTCGCTCTCGCCGCCTTGTCTGTGGCACATCAGACTGTGCACAATGCTCAAGCAGGCGTCGTTGCTGGTAGGTGTATTAGTGATGGACATCTTGGCTTAAGTCTCTTGCTGCACTTTCTGAGAACGGGTGTTTCACGGTTTCACATCATCGGGAAGCTGGAGCATCGACAGTCTCACAGTGCTGATGAAAAGCGGCTCCTCTCTGAATCACTAGGAAATATAACAAGATCTGGAAGGAGACAATAACAGGGACATCTTTGATTAATCTTTTCACAGTATTATAATAACATCCATCTAATGTTTTTCTCCTCTATAAATATCAGAACAATAGCTGGTAAACAACTCTCAGTGTGAGAAAATACACCTAAACAGTTCAAACGCCTGTTTAAAGCAGTCCAAACATAAACAGAACATCATGACACATACGAAAGATTAGACAAAGTTAGGTTTATTTTGTTTATTTAAGGATTGTTGTTGATAACATGCAAAAACCATCTAACAAACTGGCAAGCCAGTGTACGTCCGACTGAAAAACTTCATTCAGAAATCCCTTTGTATTTTTTATTTTCGTCAAAGACAAAAGCTTTTCCAGAGCTAGATGTTTACGTGTATAACATTCAGTGAAGGACTTTTAGGTAAAACTATGAATATCTCGACAACAAACCTATAAACACATATTGTTCCTGTTTTCAGACTAAGGTGGTTGTTTGGCAAAAGACAGCGTTAACACATCAAAACCTGTCACGTTATAACGAAGTTGTTAGATATAAAATAACAACAGCAGCTCACCAAAGATAACCTGACAAGACGCGGCAGCCGTTTTTACATGTCCAGCTGAGTTTAGAAAACGCAAAAGTATCTGCAGTTAAAATGAAGTTGAAGTTTTGTACTCGCTGCTTGTTGTTAGCTAGTTCACAGTTAGCGGCGCCACTCTGGCTGCCGTTGGTTCTGGAAGCTACGTCAAGTAACTGTTGACAAACACAACCAACCGGAAGCATGCACGCCTTCTCTCCAAAATAAAGGTAAAACTTCTGAAATACAGACCGGTCCTGTAAAGTATGGAGACCAAACTTCGCTTTTAAACTAATATTAAAGAAATCCATTGTCCAGTGAAAGACAGGATGACTGTTATGACGAATTGTAAATGGTGTATTTTACCAATAACAATTCATCTTCTAAACATATTTTATTTTTTATTCTTAATGTTTTTCTTTAGCAATAAAACATCAGGACACTGTTGAAAATATCCATTCCTCAATTTTCCAACTGCCTGGGTTAATGTTATAATGTCTTGTTTGCCTGACCCACCATCTAAAGTTAAAGATATCCAGCTGGTGTTAAGGCAAGCAAGTGCAGCAAATGTTCACATTTAGACAGAACCATGAAATAAAAAACTAACTAACTAACTAAACTAATTTAAACAATCATCTGATTATCCATTTAACTGCTAATTCACTGTCTGTGTTACATATATTTTGATAATCTATTGTGTTTCAGTTGTTTCATAAGACAAAATGCCACACGGTTGCAGGCCACTTTTCAAATGTGACATTTAATAATTTTCTTCACTCTGTAAAATCTGCCTTTTTAAATTTTCTGACATAAAATAAACCGGCATCTATTCTGACAGCAAATCTATTGTTCTGAGTCATTTTAAGATTAGCAAGGCCCAAATATTGTTGGATATTACTGGATATACAGTTACAATGTGCATTGTCACCCATCTGCTTCTAATACTAATACTATTTTTAATACTAACAGTCATTGGCCTACATCTTTAGGACAAATCAATAACTGGCACATTGATTAATGATGAAAACAATTATTACTTACAATTAGCTGGAATTATTATTTTGCAACAATTATTTATTGGCTCAGATTTAAAAATTAACTCTACAACTTAAAAGTGCAAAAATGTAAACAAACCAAAAGTTAATGTATTTAAGATACAGATGCATTACTCGCATTGTTTTTCCTGAATTATATTTACTTGCTACTCAAACATAAACATTTATTTTATTTCTCAGTGTTTTAAATTTACTAGTGACCACGTTAAATGGTGACAGACTTCTGTGTGAAAAGCTGTCATCTCAGCAAAAGGTCTTTATCAAGATATTAAACATAATCTGGGTTATTAAACAGGTTTATCTTTACTACATAATTCCATATTTGTCTGTCATAATTTCAGTGTCTCAGTATTAATGTTTGTACAAATGTGAAAGTAATGAAAAGACATAAACCAATAAAGTGAAAAGTGCCTGTTTGGTAGTGTCGTTTGAGTCAGAGAGCTGAGTACTGTTGTTTACAGAAGTATCATGTTAGTTCCTCAGGTCTCTTTTTATAAAAATCATACTTATGTGTTTTGTCTTCAAAACCTCGCTCGAGTAAACAATATTCTGTAGCACTTGTCCAATACTTTGCATGGGATTTGATGTTACATTTCACTGTGCATCAGTCACGACACAAAGCCAGTGAACAAGCAGTGTGACGGGATGTTTTTGGTCACCAGTTAACGTGGTCACTGCTGAATCTGAAACACCAGTCAAGAGATGCGCGGCACTGATTAAGTAGTTTTATTTTGAAGCCCTAACCGGATGCATGCGTATCTATAGAAATCACTTGCCAGCATATTTGCTGATTCGCTAGTTAGCTGCCTGCTACTGAAAACATCAGCTAGCACCGATGATTTGTTGATAGCGAACTGGCTAAGTTAGCATGCTACTGGTGGGTTAGCAGGCGTGTTTGTTTATCATGGTCAGTTCCGCAGGACACCAGTCTGATGACCACTAAGTATGAGAGGTAGCAGCTAAACAATCGTATATAACTCTGAAAAATGGCCGGTAAGTGATCGCTACGCAGTTTTAAACCGCAAGATAATTAACGACATGAAAATAGCTAGCACTTTGTGCTACCTGGAGTTAGCTGGTGTGGCAGCTAGCAGGGGAGCCCTGCCTCTGTCCCAAGTTACCGTGCCGATGGAGCCAGCGGTGGGGCTGTGCTGATCCTGGATGTCTCCTGGAGTGTCCTCAGAAATATCATCAGCTGTTCACGAAAACATAGTGTAAAAAGTCCTTAACCGCAGGCTGTAGCGGGGCATCATCAGAAGCAGAGCGCAGTTAAAGTCGGAGTCAAATCTCAGATTTCGTGTCAAGTCTCGACCCACTTCACTCACTTCTGTTCCGTCAGTGGCGCGTTGCGCATGCGTAGAACGATGGTTTTAATGCAGTTAGATTATTAAATACTAGTAATACTTAAATAATGCTGCCAGTGCTGCTCAAGCCAAGATAATGTTATATACTGGTATATACATGTTAATTATGGGATTATTATCGGTGTGGGATCAATTTAATGATGGAAGTAGTAAAAGTGGAGCCAGTTGTAACTACTTTATATATATATATGAGCTAACAATCATGTATTGTTACTAAAACAGTCAGATAAATGTAATGTAGTAAAAATGGCAGGATTCTTACATAAGTAAGTAACATAATACAAGTGACACAAAATGCACTAATATAAGTACTTTTTAAAAAGTTACTTGATACTACTTCCTTACAGATACTTTTTTTTCTAGCCCACTGCTTTTCCACATTGCTGATAATGCTGTCCCATTTTAGCCACAGGTGGCAACAGACACTATGAAAATATATGAGAAAACTATATAAGAAATGCATAAAGGCAAAACAAAAACAAACAAACATAAATCATGGCAGCTGAAAGAGAAGCGACTGTGGAGAAGCACAAAATGTATTTATATTCCCCTAAATCAATAAATACAAGCACCAGCAGTTTAATTAACACTCGAATGTTGCAGAGCAGAGTTATGTCTTCACAGTTTGTCACCACCAGCCTGAACCTGGATCTACACTTTCTACACAGTTTTCTTTTTTGCTTTTATTTGAGATTTTTATGATTAGTTTTGTTTATTTATGCTCATTTTTATAAATCTTGCATAGTAGCTATATGATTTGAAGACACATACATCTTTTTGTCTCTTTAGTTCAGTAACTAATACAGAAGAGCTGCTGATGCTGCTGCCAAAAGTCAGAACGACACTAAAATACAACTCTCTGCAGAGCTTCAGTTTACTGTAACTTACCTATGGTAAACCAAGATAGTTTTATTTTAGCTGCTGTTTTTGGTGCTTCATAGTGAAGTGCAATCAGTAAGTTGAAACAAAAACTAGACATGTTTATTCTCGCTTTAATTTCACCCTGTCTACATTAATGAGAATACAACACCGCGCTCACACACACATGCTGACATTTAAATGCTCGGCTGGTTACCAATTTGTCCTAATTACAGATGTTTTTATTACCCACTGACAAGCAGCACAATGATGATTAATTATCAGCTTTCATAGCTAATGTGCTCGGCATGCTCCCATAATTTGACTTTAATTGTCTATCATCTCCTTTTCTCTTTAGTTCCCTTTCTCACCTCTGCCTTCTCTACACCTCTTTCACATCGCGGAACAAGTACAACACTCCTGTTTATACGTCTGTGCACAGACTCATGTACAGGTACTGACCAGCAGAGAGCAGTAACTGCCAATCTATCAATCCTGTGAGCGGAGTGTGGTAGTTTAATGATCGGTTTTATGTTTAATTAGGTGAAGAAGTATCAAAATTAATGTTCTGTCTTCATCAAGTGTAGATTTGTCGTAGTACAGAAGTGCAGTAACCCCTGACAAAGTGTAACACGCTCTGAATCAAGTATGTTACATCATTTTAAAATTCACAGAGGGAAAAGAAAAGACAAATAAAATGAGAAAACTCATGGTACTATATCCCTGTAGCTCAGATTTTATATAAATAGATTTAAAAAAAATTTCAAAATACAAAGATCACATGCTTTGGTGTTAAGCATTTAACACCTTAAACATACACATGTATTGTACATTCATATGCAATATATAAAACACATATTTGGCACTGATTATTTTCCTGAAAGCTTGAAGGTTATAATGAAAGTGAAGCCAAAGCATAAAATGAACTTTATTCTCAACATCATGTGCCTGAAAGAAGACGTCTGTGTGCTGCTAAAAGCTCGGTGCTTTAGTCAGATTCATGACTCTAAAACCAATAAACTGAAATAAATTCACAGCTGCTAAACTGCCATTTTATCCACATTAATGATTTAACCTCTACATAATTTCACATCTATATAAAACTAGAATAATTAGCTCCACTTTGTGAGCTCTTCAAGTTAAATTACAAACTTTTTAGCTTCTATGTGTAACGAACAAGAGTCACAGAAGCAGGTGTGACATATTTTGCATTATGGTCCAAAACTAAACATTAAAGTTGCAGCTAAAATGTATTTAGCCTTAAGTGATCTCAAAGCCAATTCTGTGCACCATCTACTCTGCATTACGGTAAATGCAGTGACCATCTTCATCACCAATGTGAAGTGCATCTCATAGTGCGACAGTACAGCTTCATATTAATGGAGCAGCTAATTGATATGAACTTACCCTCTTCACAAGGGACAAGCATCACCATGTCTGGAGATGGTCAGTCGTCCAGGTGAAGTTATCTGGAAGCTTCTCTCTGTTTGGCTGAAAAGTTTCACTACTCATCCAAGTAGCTGCTGACTCAACTCCCAGAGAAGCATCACAATATGTGCACATACAAACAAAGTATTTGGTTGAAGCAGATTTCCTTCAGGGTTTTCACAGTGATGATGTAGAGGTCGATCGGAGTGTTATACTGTTTGTCACCTTGACAAGCATCCCTCCGAGGCAACACACATGACTGCTCTGTGTGTGTGGGCGTCACAAATGCAACCGGACAAGCTAGAAAGAAGCGTACGTGATGTGATGTGACTATATCCGTGTCAGATTCTGCTGAGGAAAAGAAACACAGGATGAAGCGACAGCAGCTTTTCAACTTAGCACACTGGGTCACTCACAACCTCCTC
Organism: Helostoma temminkii; assembly: GCA_900302695.1. Classification (NCBI taxonomy): domain Eukaryota; kingdom Metazoa; phylum Chordata; class Actinopteri; order Anabantiformes; family Helostomatidae; genus Helostoma; species Helostoma temminkii. The sequence continues at coordinate 48,911 of OMLM01008047.1, forward strand.
ACTGTCCCTTTCCTCTCACCTTTTGTTATTCCCTCTCCATCCTCAGCTCTTCCAAAACTTCTCCTCCGTTTTCTTTAGCTTCTTTTTATGTCACCTCTTATTCCATTGCTAATCTTAAAATGAAAATACTTGATATATTTGTAGAGTTTCCCTCTTAGTTGCACACTTGCACAGAATATGCAGTTTACAATCATTATCATGGCAAATTTACCAATTAAATTCAAAGTGATATTTTAAACAATGGCTCCTTGATATCAGACAGAAGTAGTTTCTCATTTCTCCAGCTGATGAGTTAGTGTTTCCAGATCACTTGGTTTGGGACTTTCTGAAATGCACGATAAATTAATGTGATGCTAAAATGCTATGGCTACTGCTACAGGAAAAGTCACTGTCTTCAACAATGGATGATCCGCTGTGGGAGGCTGTGGACCAGGAGGTAGAGTGGGTCAGTGGTTTGATGTGAGGCTTCCTCTGTTCCTGTCAATGTGTGTAGTTAAAGTAATAATACATGTTAAACCAAGAGTGAGAGGTGACAGGAGTATCAAACTGAAATCTGTTCATGTCTGAGTAACATATCTTACATTATTGTTTGTGTCTTGTTAATGTTGGTCCACTTTTGTCTACAATGAGAAATCTCTAAAACTACTGGACAGATTTTGGACCACGAAAATTATTATTCTAATTATTAAAAATTATTTTGCCAGGAAAGTTTTTATTTCAGAGAATGATTTTCACCTAGTGTTCACCAACATACCAAAGTTTTTAATAATCCTGTAAAATACCTTTCAAAATTTCAAATTTTTTATCCTTCTGTCCACATTTAAGTTTTTTCAAAATGCTTTTTGTCTGCATAGTATAAATCTGAGGCTGAAGGCTTGTAGATGTAGTGTTTAAGGAACAGAGTAGTAGTTCTGCATGTTACCCTTGAAAGCAGCCAGTCGTCTTTGGATTGACGAAGAAGTTAAGTTTGCTTATTTCCTGGTAGTGTTGTCGGCTTGTCCTGTGATGAAGCCATAATCCAAAGCTTTTTCTTGTCTGCTCGCTATAAACAATGTGCAGAGTGAAACTGAAATGCCTTTTCCTCCTC
>OMLM01008049.1:0-11724 GCA_900302695.1 Helostoma temminkii
TAATATATTTTTTTTACAATTTGATACCTTGTCAGCCAACTAAACTGTGCAACTCATATACCTATGCATCACTAATAATAATACTGCAATATTATAGATTTTATGATTTTTACAGTGAAATGTTGCTACTTTTTACTTAAGGAAATCTGAATCCTTCCTCTAACACTCTCTGTCTTTAAATATGATCTGATAATCTGATAATGTGAGTAGTTTGCTGTGCATATTCACACATCTGTGCAACATTCACACCTTCATTCACACTTATCAGTTGGTCTCCAAGGCTTTGGTTCTCTGTCCAAGAATATGTGATATCGTCTAGTGACTTTTTTCTTTCTTTCTTTCTTTCTTTCTTTCTTTCTTTCTTTCTTTCTTTCTTTTCCTCAGTCTTGTAGAAAACAGTCTGACCCACTAAATCTGCAGATCAAAGAACAACACACAATCACAGACACACATGTACAGAGGGAGTTCATATCTTTCAGTGCTGTAGTTGTCAGAAAGTTTTACAATACAATACCAGTACAGGATATGAACTGTGTGTGTATATCTGAGTGTGTGTATTTTTTGCAAAGACAAAATTAATATTTTTTTATAAATGCATTCAAGCTATCAGGTCAGTTAAGCATCCACCAGAGTTAACACATGCAGATAATTATCAACATACTAATGTTGTCACACACATCATGTATGTGTATGTGCACATCCAGTAACTTTGACATGATTCAGCCATATGCCATATGGAGTGATGCCATTTTTTGTCTGCTCGAGTTCATTCCCTGTGTGATCTGTGTCCGAGATATTCCTCAGCCCCAGGGCCTTGCCTTTGACAAGGAGAGCACATTGTTTATTTTGCCCTGCTGGACACACAGACATGCATACACACAATTCATGAACAGACAAATATGCATATACAAAGACCTGCATGTGAATTAAAATATGAAACTTCTTCCTCACAAACATGCTCACAACACACATACATACATATTTACACACACATATGCACCATCCCCAGCTTGGCCAGAGCAGCCAGGGTCAGTGGCAGGGCAGCCTGTACTACTGCACATCTCTGTTGTTCATCCATGTCATTCAGGCCACGATCACAAGGGAGGGGTGGTGTGGTGGATGGAAGGGAAGAAGAGACTTGCATGGCTTAGATTCAACCCCCACACCATTGCCCCTGCTCACCCATTGCCTCTAGCAGAGGCCAACCCTTTCCTCACACACACACACACACACACACACACACTAACACACACACACACACACTCTCCTCCCCTCTTCTACCACCTCAGCCCGCAGGCACCAGTCCCTGCTCCTGCAGTGTGGGTCAATGCTGAGGAGGACACATGGCAAAGGACAGAGAAACCCAAGACTACTTAGACCCTGTTAGACCTGTCCAGAGATAGGTCGTAGTAGAAGAACGCAGATCTACTGAGTGTAAGCTTCTTAACAAGTGTGCACTTTCAAGAGTTGCTGTTTTGATTGTCTACAATGTAGCTGATTAGCATTCCAGTTTATAGAACTTTTAATGCTGCACACAGTGAACACAGGTTAGAAACAAACATTTGATTTTATTCAGCAAGCAATGTGTTTGTTGAATATAATAAGGGCTCAGAATAAAAACCATTCCCTGTCATAATATGTACAGAGTCTAATGAAATCCACCAACAGAGCCAAACAAAGCAATTACTTCCACTGATAATACAAACATATCTGTTACGTGCCACTAGCCTGCCTGTACTAATTGATGGAGAAACACATACAAACATAGCATACACACAGAGAGTGTCTCTGGAGTTCGAAGATGAGCGCGTCATTACGGGAGGCTCACATGCATGTCAGAGGAGTGCCACTAATCCTGCATGAAATTCAATTTAAAACTTGAAGCGCGTCTCTTTCCCTGCTTTGATACAGCGCCAGATACCACCACAAGACAGAGAGCCAAGGCTACTGAGACGAGCATGTGTTGGTGTGTTAGTGGTTGTAAACACACAAGTACCTCAAGTAAACAAACACATGAAAAATATGTTGAGCGGTGGCTGCTTGGTTTATTTTCTGTTTTGGTTGTACAGTAGTACAGAGAGGTCTGAAAATATTTCACAGCTGTCTTTATTATCTTTACATTTTTTTCTTAAAACTGCCAATCATTACCAGAACCAGAGCCGACAGTAATACAGTAGGAAAATACTGCTCATGTTAAACATAATAAACCTTTTGAAAATCACTCTGGAGAAAGCTACGGCTACTTTTGTGCCTCGAATGGCATCGGATCATCACATGACAATAAAAAGCGCATTGAAGCTACACTTTTCATGGTTGCCAAGGTGTTACTTTGCAAGATAAAATTGGTGTTTGGAAAAAAAAACAATGGGTGAAAAATGACCTGTCAGTCAGCAGCCCCCTTCAACAATACCGCCTCTAGCCCTGCCACTCTTTATGCTCAGGCAGAGAACGGGGCCCCCTTCTATCCCAGAGACCAGGGGTAAAGGTCAGCATGGACCTCTGGACATATCCTATGATAATACCCCAGGCTGTGTCATGTGAGCAAGAAGGGGGGTCAGATTTCTATATGAGCAAGAGAGAAAAACAGAGTGAATGATGAGCGGGAAATGAGAAGTAAAAAGCTTGCATTTAGGATGGACTGGAAGGCACAGATCATGAGATCAGCATGCAGGTCATCTGTTTTGAAATCCATTTGCACAATTCATGCCCTGGGTTGTCAAGTCCATACTGCTCCCCGCCATCCCAGAACCCCCCCTCTCCCAAGCATGCAGTTCTTCACCACAACCCATTCTGGTTTTCCATAATTAAAGAGGACATTTTGACTGGGAGCTAAAAGAAAATGGCTGCCACATTTGGTGGAAAGGCAAAGACAGTAAGATGGGATGAAGAGGAGTTGCATCCCACAATGCACAACATGCGACATCATCATTATCTATAGAAAAATGCAGCTTATGTCTGGTCACGGACACAACTGCACATAGTGGTGTCAGCTATGTGAGCTTTAAACATCTTTTAAGGACAAAACTATCTACTGTATTTTCATATGTTTATTCTGGACAGCATCAATATCAGAAGGTGTTCGATAAAAGATTACACAGTGGCACTCTGCAAATTGCATGATTTGAACAGTTGGGTTTAAAATAGGAGAAGAGAAATGTAAAGGTGGTTTAAACTGTGTGTGGTAAAAAAAATGAGAAAGCTATTGACAAAAAATGTGTATTTATTGGGAAGAAGTAAAGCTGGAAATTAATGTATACATATATATATATATATAATGCCGCAAACATATATAACGTTTGCAAACATATATTCCGGCAGAAAAGCATTGAATGACAAGCTTCACAACCTTCAATAGTAACATTTCCTTCAAAATATAGGTTTTGGGCATCCTGGATAATTTGTAGATTAATCAGTTCTACCACTGTTTAATTCAAAGCAACGTAATATTAGAGATGTTAACAGACACATTACATTTCACATTAATTTTATTAGAGCATTGTCACATGTACTCATTGGCAAATGTCTTAAAAAATGACTTGGAACTGATTTAAAATCTCCTGACGTGATTCATTTTCATTCCTTGTAGGTGATTAGAAATGATTTGTATGTCGGTCATAAAAGTTCACATATTGTGTATTTTCACTTGACCACCACACTGTGTCATCACTGCCTAGAGAGGTGACAGTGAACAATGGCCACGCTAATAAATAAAAAAATGCAGGCTATCAACCGTCACTGCTTCACCCCGCTCTCTATCATCACATGACCCACATGCTGGACGACATGTCACATTCAGCGTGGCCTCATTTGCATAAGACAATCACCCCTTTCGGACGCAGGGCACAAATGCTGTCTAGACGACATGCATCAGGCGGGTGATCCCCCCTGACACACACATACGCCTTAACCCACCCTTACGGACACATGCATAAACACCTATATCTTTATCTATGTGCATCCATTCATACCCACTGACACGCTCACGACACTTCAAAGACCCCAGACAGGGTGCGTGTACAAATCAGCTCCAGGTCTGCTTTGGCTTTATTCACACGCTGTGTTATTATAGTGCAGAGAACAAGGCATGAGAAAGTATTAAGTACATCACACACATGCAAATCCTTACTGATGGAATGACAGGATGGCCCAGCCAGTCATTTAGATATGTATATCACTCCTTAGTTTGAAGATTATGCGATTATTCTGCTCTATGTGCCATGGAGGGGCAAGGGAGCAATTCCTTTGATATGAGACGTGTTGTTGTGACGACAATGGCTGCTGACAGTGCGTGCAATTGTGTGCACATAAAGGAGTGTGTGAGTGCATATGTGTGTTAAATATGCAGTTATAGACGTGAGTGTATTGGAATAGTGTAGTGGCCAGTGGCCCCTGATTGTTTGAGATATGTATTAGTCCGGCTGTAATGAATGTGGCAGCAGTGGGATGGGTCTCTGGAGAGCTGATTATATCAGTTCGTCATCTGCAGTGAGGGTGATCCTGTGACACTGGGAACAACTACACACCCTCTCTCTTCTGATGTGGGCACCAGAAAAGTGTGTACATGTATTTGTGTGAAGAATTTACTTAAAGTACTTTGCATATAACTGGGAGACACTCGCACTCCAGCATGGTGCAGCTGTCATTGTGTGGGGTGTTAGTATATACAGTAAATGTGCACATGTGGACTCTACTTCCTGTCCTGCATTTTTTCATTGCAAAAGTGGCACCAAACATCTGCCTGCTGTCACTGTGGCAACAATAATAGTGCAGGATGTTGGCATTAGTGCAGAGGCAAAGGAGGAGAGTGAGAAAAAGAGATGGATGGCCAGCAGGGAAATAGAACAAAATGAGAAAAGACAAGAGGAGAGATGACCACAGAAAAACATGCGGGTCACTTCACCGCTGTCCAAAAGGGTCTTATTTATCCTCCTCCTCTTTCCCCTCATTGCCAGAGGGCAAACTTCAGCTCTGCAATGAGACAGCACTGCCTCTGTCAGGGCAGGAACTGAAGTGACAGTGAGAGCTGTTGCTGCAGACAGAAGTTAGTTATTGTTGGCTGAGGGTGTAGGCTATAACTCAGCTCGGTGGGCCGGGCTTCTCTTGGATCCAGCAGCTTGCAGCAGCACTAATCAACACCTTGCTATTCACACACTAAGCTAGCAGTCATTAACACTTATTCTGCTTGTTTGCATATCTGTCAGCACTTTGCAATAAAGCTGTCCTTTAGCAAATAAACCATGATGGGCTGATACTGTTTATCAGTTTGCCAGAAGTAAAAATATCTTTATCGTTGTCATGCTTCAAACAGATCTATTGTAGAGGCTGAACTCTATATGTGTATGATGAAAAGATGAGATGACATATTAACAAACAAAAATGTCAATGTAAAGCTAAGACCCATATGTTTGTTGTCATATCAAGCTATATCTCATACTATTGCAGGGCTTCTGAAGAGGAACTTATAGCTACATTTATTTATATTTATAAGATCATTAGTTGTTGTTCATCTTCATTTTGTGTTTTTCTAACAGGGCATCTGCAACATTTTTTTCTCTGCAGAAAAAGATGGGATAAAAAGGTATGTTTTTTGGAAGGTGGGTGAACAACACTTGCTGCTGAATGATAGAATGTATTCAGTCTTCAGACAAAGTAAATAAATCAGTGAAGGAAGCATGTGAGATTGCACTCGAAGGTCTTTCCATTATTGCTATAAAATAGTTTATATGTTATTCTTCTTCTTCCCTGTCATCACCACTTTCACTTAAAGTCTTCATATTCATACCTCAGCATTTTTTATTACACACACACACACACACACACACACACACACACATACACACACTTATAAAGCCGTCTTTCTATTTTTCATGTGGAGGTCAAAAACATGCACAGAGACTGTCTCCCCCAGGCTAAAACTGGCTTATATTATGTGCATCAAAATCGGTATTAAACATGTCACTACATGAATTCTGCCTTCCACAGTGCAGTAAGGGTCTTGTCTGGGAAAACAGTAATGTGGAGAGGGAAAAGAGTGGGATATATTTTGGTATATGGTGTTCTGATAAAACAACTTATAGAGGTGCAATATAAGATCCTTTAAATGGGAAATTTATTGTTTGGTGCAATGCAAGAGGAACCATCATCCTCTGTGAGGGTTTGGTTTGTTTGACTTGCTGTTGGACTTCAGTAGAGCAGGTACAGTTTGTTCAGGTACAGGTACTGAGACACCTCTCAAAGCTCGGCACCACCATGCTGTCCTCAACGGCTGCTTTATGTCCTCTACCAGGAGAACACACACACACACACACACACACACACACACACACACACACATAAAAGTGGATATGCACCACTAGTCTTGTTTTATCCACACCTTCAGTGAGAGAAACCACTCTTTAATCATTTCGTAAGATCATTTGCCTGGCAGATATGCCTCAGGCTTTTCCATTACCCCGACTGCCTTGACCTATATATATATGTATGTGTGTGCATGTGGGTGTGTGAGTGGCAGAAAGGAGAGAGGAAGAAAAGAATGCTGGTGATTGTGGCTGATGGAGAATAGAGCAATAAAAAGAGAGTCCATGCACAACTGTGTCCAGTAGTGGCAAAAATACAAATGGCAACACAGATGAGCCAACATATGCATGAAGCAGCATGCTCACACATAAAAACAATTCATCCTCTGGCAGTTCATCTATCTATTCCACATGCTTGATAAAGTAAGAGTCAACACTGACTTTACATGACACAAACCTTAATCCTTTGATAACCGCAAAGAAGTAGCAATTGATATTATTATAATAACAACGTAATGACAATTTTGTGACATTGTGAAAGAAAATTTTGATCCCAAGTGACAGCTCCCCTTGGTTTTATAGAATGTTATAGCAAGTTTTAGTTCATTGTTTGTTGTTGTCTTCAGTAAGTGCAGGGCTAAAACTATGGCAAGAAATATGTGTAAGCAGAAAATTAATTTGAATAATGTAGAACTGAATTTGAATTGCTCGACACATATTTTTGCCTATATAAAACCAAGGTCACCAAATTGCAAATAATACAATTTTTGCTCCAAATTGCAACATGTACAAATAGTCAGCTGTTGGTCAACTGCTTGCTAAGTTCATTTTAAAATGTGGCCAGTGTTATCTGCACAGCTTGTTTCTGCAGCCCCAAGCGAGCCCCAAGAATTAGCACTGGGCAGTGAACCAATTTTGGCATAGTGGCCAGTGATGGTATTGCAACTGCCAAGTTGATAACATGAAACACTGATCGAAAAAGCAAATTTTGGATCAGGTTTATTTTTGGATTCAAACTGATATCCAGTTCTTACTAGTTTGTTCCTAGTTTTTTTTCTTGTTGTGGTGAATTGATGGCAATTCATAGAAATCCTTGGAGTACTGTGCATTTCCAAAGTTCCCTGTTCTACAAGAGTTAAATTAACAATTAACAGAGAAAGAAAATAATAATATTTTTTTCTCACAAAATAAGAAATAATAATAATAATAAGAAGAAAAACAATACTTGCATTAGTTTCCATAGGAGGTTTTACTGCTGATATACAGTGCAGGTATTCATTGCCAGTCATGCCTCTGGGATGTGCGTTCATAAGGTAGCTGCAGTGCCACTGAGCTGCTTAGTTTTACATGTAAAATGGACACTGTAAATGGGCAAAGGCCCCCATAAGCAGAAAAGAAGCAAAAATATGGGTGTTAAATATTTTTCCTATTTAATCTGGCCAGCTAGTGAGCCATTTGGAAAAAGTGAGGAACGAGTGGAAAAGACAGACAAGTCACTGCAATGTTACTGTATGTTGAGAGCATATGCTTGATGTCCACTGATGTTGCTTTATGAATTCTGGTGATTGGAGCAACTGCTCAGCATAAATACTATGTTACCTTCCACTGCACATACAAAACCAATTTGCCTTTTAAATGGACAGTCATGTCCTCCAATAAACGCAAGCTGAGGTGACAGCAGGGAGTGGTCACCCCTCCAAGACCTCTTGTACAGTCAGCCCAGCTCTTGCCCGCTTCCCTCAGGACAGCAGAGTGATGGATGGAGGGACGGAGGAGCCGTGGGTCGAGGGAAGAGGTGAGCATGAATCAGTGACAGGCTGAAAGATGTCATGATGGAAGATAAAATTAGAGGAAAGATAGACAGAGACAGAAAGCAGGAAAAAGAGAAAAAACGAGGGTGGTGCATGAGATAAAAGGAGGGAAGTGGTTATTACTTAACTGTTGAGTTTGGATGCAAAAATGACCTTTGACCCCACGAGGCTGCAGGTGAGAAAGAAGCATACCCTGTCATTAAGTAAACATATGGACTCGACTTATCCTCTCCATATGAGCACAGTACACAGATGCAGGTTACTCTGTTGGTGTCCATGTTCCTAATCCACAGTGAGGAAACAGCTTTTTACTCGTGGTGATAAATCAGCACTGCAGCTTAAGTCACCTGCTGTTTACCAGGGTAAATGTATTTTTCTCTCTTTCTCGAACAAATGTTGTTAAACATGTTAAAAATGAAATATATACATCTGATTTCATTGGTGTTATGAAAGTGAATCTTGGTGAACATTTGTGTATATTTGCATTAGACTGTAGTAATATTAATGTATTTGATAGTCATTCCACAGGAGAGTGCTTTGACTGACAAACATTTAAACCTCACACAGTCTGTTTTCACATTCAGGTAATGTTGGTTTCTAATCCTATGGAATGACCTTCAGCTATACAAGCATACCTGATATATTTGATAGCAGTCCATCTGTGAGATTACGTCGAAACTGCTCTCCATCCCTGAAGCCATATCACATGCTCTTGTATCTCTTCATTCCAGTTTAAATCAAATGCTGGTCGAACATTTTTACTTCATGTGGGTGAGGAGAAGCCTTGGGGAGCCAAAGGGTATGAGGCCAGTGTGTGGCTATCAGGTCTCCCTTGCATGAAAGGACTTCTATTATGTGCCAAACCTGAGAGCATGTTGAATTCTCACACACAAGGACACAATCACACAAGTTACATTCCTTTGGACTACTTGATGCACAAGTAGTGCTAATCAGTAAATACCACATTTTACTGCATTGCTATGTTCCACTTATTTCCACATTTAAGATACAATATGAAGCATGTTGCAGCACTGTGTTGTGGGGTTTGAAGCAGTCATATACAGATAAAAAGTTTGTAATATTCAGACCAAATTAGCATTCAGAATTAAGATGCTGTTCTGTTGTATTGTGTTCAGTACAGGTATGTTGAAATGTTAAATATGATCCAGTTTGAGTAATAAATACACAAGTTCAAGAGCTTCTCATGTGCCATGTGTCCTTGCACATCACGGATTAGCCAAAACACAGATGAGGTTACATTCCACAATGGCAAAAGTGGAGCCAGGGTCAACTTTTTTTGGCAGTTAAAGCATCTTTAACTTCCACAGTGTGATATGTCTCCAAGTCAAACAGAATGTGTGGATAAGGTATCATTTTGAGAGAGATTTGATCAAACAGGAATTTGACTACAGAGTGGATGTGGACGGGTGAGCATGAATCTGGAATACGTAGCTGTAGAGGACTTTTCACCTCCACCCACACAGGGGAGCAGTAAATACATTTATCTCAACCATGCTATTTTGGCAATGTGAACAAAGTGTTCTTTGTGTAGAAGCACACAGGTAACCACTTGGTGCACCTGTTGGTGATAAGTTGGCTGACACTCATTGTTGGTGAAAAGTGAAAAGGACTCATGAAACTGAAGTACTATTGCACCCTGAAGAAGAGCTTTTGTGCTTTTTTCGTACAGACAGAGACTATGACACTGTTTTAGTGGTGGTGAATGAACAAACTCGTTGCCCTCTGCTCAGTCCTGTCTATGTGCTCTGAAACTTCAGTGTGAAGCGTGTTGAGCAGTGACCATACTCTGGCCATAAACAGTACATCATTAAGATATATGTCTGTGGAATGTAACCTTTGCAGACACGGTCCTTAGAGTACTGTACAGAAGTGTGTATTGCACAGTTTATTAGTTTGGTATGTATGTGCATTTATCTTTAGGTGGGTATGCATGTGCGAGCACTGGTCCATATCTGTGTGTGACCCTTTTCACCTTAAACTATCTGAATTGGCCAACACGCAAAACGTGTGGAAAAGCACACACCCAGGTTATGGACAGTATTTACTGTATGGGCTCTGTAGCATGTAGCACGCTGCATATGTGACATCCGCAAGGACTATTTCTGTCATGTAATATGAAGATAGCGTCATGTCAGCTGGGTGAAGTGGACCCTGGCAATTGGAGGACAAGGGGAGAGTGTCTGCAGTGTATGTGTGCATGAATATGTCTTATCTTTGTGGGTGCTCTCTGTGTACTGAACATTATCAGTTTGTTGTAAGCCAGACCATGTGCACGGTTTCATTATGTTTTCCTGTGAATGAAAACTCATTGTGTTGATTACTCTATACAAGCCTCGCTTTGAAAAACTGATGAGGGTAATGATGCAGCATGTATGAAGGTAGTAGAACCTGAGACTCAATTTTGCAAGGAAGAGATAATGAAACAACACCTTGAGTTTGACTGTGTAGTGCTGAAAGGTCAATTCAGCTATGAGGAAGGCAAATATTTTCCTGCATGAACTCTTTTTTTGCTGGCAGGTCAAGGCAGTGTTCTGCAGATAGGTTTGAAGTTGATCTTTTTTTCATGTACAAGTCAGTGTAATAAATTTTCTCTACTCAGAGTGATTCCTACCTAAAAATGTTTTATAAGGCTCTTTATGACACAACAGAGTGTGCTCGTGATTTGTTAAGCTACTACCAAGCACAAAGCTTCACTCTAGAATTTCAGCTTTAAAGGTCATTGTTTATTTCCATGCACAGATGATGATATTCAGCTTTAGGTGGTCCCAGAAGGACTTCTATCTGCCGTGAACCCTTTCCAGGATGCGTTCATCGGGTCTTTCTTTTCATATATCAACACAACCGGCAGAACAATCACCCTCAATCACCCTTTTTCTGTCTGTCACTTGGAACCCCACAACACATTGGCAGTGCTCCCAAAAGCTAACGTGGCATCACATTCTTGACTAAACGTGCATAAAAACAAATTAGCCTGGCCCATACAATTTGCAAAGAGATGTGTGCAGCCAGCCAGCAAATAGATGTCATTCCAAACCAAGGTCATGATGGTATTGAGGCTGGAAATTTAGGATTGATGTTTGCACATGCCGGGCTCCTCCACTTTTCACTCTCAGTGTGACGGGTTTGATGCAGGCTTATTGGACGAGACCCACAGGGAGCTAGACAGCTCAGAGAACAGAGACAATCCTCCACAACCTTGTGATTTAGAGCTGAATTAAATCCTAACTTATCATCATTTGGTGCTTTTAAAGAGCATTTTAGTAGTTGCGTCAATAGATTGGAGAGAGAAAACATTTACAACTCTTTGGTGCCATGGCTGTTTTTCAAAGTCTGAATTAATGATTTAACCTTTAACAAAAGGTGTGGGTGAAGGACACATTACAAAAATAACATTACTGAGGAAAATTTATGGAACTGACAGAGCCCCATCTTATATATTTACTACATTAGAGTGGTTTGTTATTGGAACACTCTGACTCTTTTGATATTTGAACATTTGGTTTTGGAAGAAACTGCAAATCTGAATTCATTTAATTCCCTGTTCATTGTGTTTTGTTGACATCAGCTTTATATCCTCATTGATTGATGCCTCACGG
>OMLM01008049.1:18139-31497 GCA_900302695.1 Helostoma temminkii
GCGCACACACATACACATACACATGCACACACACACACACACACACACACACGCACGCACGCACGCACGCACGCACACACACACACACACACACACACACACACACACACCCCACTGGTACATGTACCAGATAATACTTGAAGAAGCTCTACTCTAACTGTGGCACACTGCCACTTACTGGTTTATAAGAGGTGCTGCTGTGTCTCCTCTCACTGTAATGTTTCTCACATCCTATTTCATACACTGTCTACACATCCCTATTTGATCCATTTCAAACACAAAAGAACATAAGAGATGTATTAACATTTGGTGTTGAAGCAATGCCATGGTTAGTGTTTCCATTCATCACAATCCATTTGAAATGATGTAAGACGCAGACTTTCTATGTAAAAGATGTCCAGGTGTTGCTCTCCAAGTCAAGTGGTACCTGCAGCTCTTTGTCTCTTTAATGAACTGATAACCTTTTGCTGCAACAGTTAAGGTCTAAAAGACGAGAAGAAATGAAAAGAGGACAGGAAGAGAGATAAAGTTTGAAGGTATGAGAGAATGAGAGAAGACATGTGCAGAAAGGAGGGAGGGGGTCAACAGGGAAAGTGAGAGAGCAAGGCACTGTGTGACATTCGGACAGATGGCAGCCATGCTGCAAAGCCACCAAGGCACATGTGATAGCCGTGAACCATGGTAGAGCCTCCCACACCCACGCCTCTACTGTTGACACCTCTCAACATACTCAGGCAGGGATAGAGGAGAGTAGGGGGGGAGAAGGAGGGATACACAGACAGGATGCAGATTCTTACACTGCATACTGCAAGACAGAGGTGTTAGGCTGTTTGATGTCTGGCATCTTTGCTTGTAGAGGAAGAGCAGATAAGTAGATGTGCATACAGAGCCAAAGTCAAACTGGAACAACGTGGTTCGGCTCAAGCACCTGGAAAAAACGATTCACAACTGTAACAACTCAAATTGGAACATAACAGTATGCTCTGCAGTTGACTCTACTTGTTTAAACAAGTGTGGCGAAATTTCTAAGAGGTTTATTTAATTTGTCTGTATTTAGGACCTTAAATTAAGAAACTTAATTTCATTTGTCAAAAGCACAAGACCTTTTCAGATCCATGTCACCAGTCAAATGGATTTGGCTACTTCACTGTTAAGTAGGACAGGCAAGACCAAACACCATACACACCACAGCTAAAAAGTCAGAAAGAAGTGACCTTGGTGCTCTGGTGTTTTAAGGCACCAACCACCAACCAAAGCATCTCCAGCTGGTGACTGGGCCAGTGCTGCATGTCATTCGGAATCTCTGTCTCTTGTCTTTTCCTGTCATCGCATCACTTGCACAAATCTAATGAAGATATAAAGTGCTGTAAAATAATTAAGACAAAAAGAAAAGTCTCCTTTGGCAAAAAAATAATAAAATGTTTTTTGAATGCTAGTACTTTATTATTTGTTAAGAAAATGTGAAAAATTACAACAGATTTAAATTTTAATTAAATATGAAACCATTGAATGTAAATTCAGAGTTAAATACTCTTTATTGTATGGGTCTGACAGATGTGAAAATAATGACAATAAAAATTACCTAATAGCTCAATTAAACCTCTTAGCTCCTCTGTTTAAGGCTAATGAATGATAGTAATTCTTATCTATGTCTCACACTGGATTTCCACATTTCATGAAGGTGAAACATGGAAAGTCAATAAAATGATATTTTATGTTTTACATGGGTTTATGCATGAGCAAAAGTTAATTCACAGTTAACACTTATATGCAATCTTAATATGAGCAAAAATATGGCATTTACCATTCTGAAACTACAGCCTTGTGGTACCTTCCTGGGGGATCAAAAGTATTATAAATATAATCATAATTTTTTATTTATTAATTTATTTCCATTTGCAGTCGATGACTACCTGAAGTCTGGATCCCATGGACATCATCAGAGTTTCCTCTCTAGATATGCTGTGTCAGGCCTTCACTGCAGCCTCCTTCAGTTGCTGCTTGTTTGTGGGTTTTTCTGCCTTTAGTTTTGTCTTCAGTAACTGAAAAGCTGCTTTATTAGGTTGAGATCAGGTGACTGACTTGGCCATTGAAGAATATTCAATTTCTTTACATTCAAAAAATTTAGAGTTGCTTTAGTAGTATGATCATTATGCATCAGTCCTGTGAAGCACTGTCCTATCAGTTTTGTACCATTTGTCTGAATGCGAGCAGAGAGTATAGTCCTATACACCTCAGAAATCATCCTACTTTTGTCAGCAGTCACATTATCAATAAACACCAGTGAACCCATCCCATTGGCAGCCATACATGCCCATGCTATAACACTGCCTCAACCATGTTTCACACATGGTGTGGGATGCTTTAGATCATGAGCTGTTCCTTTCCTTTACCAGACTTTTCTCTGCCCATCATTTTGGTACATGGTTATCTTGGTTTCATCCATCCAAAGAATGTGATTGGGTGATGGGAGGCTTTTTGAAATGTTTCCTGGCAAAGTCCAATCTGGCTTTCCTGTTTTTGAATGTTACCAGTTGTTTGCTCCTTATTGTAAACCCTCTGTATTTACATTCAAAAGGCATCTCTTGATTTTTTACAATCAATCACCCCTCGATTCTTGACTTATGTTGATGTTATGGCGTTTTTATTCACTGAGGAAAGAATTCTGTGATTATTCACATAAGTTGACTTCCGTGGTCTTTCAGTCCTTTCAATGTTGTTGACCTCACCAGTGCTTTATTTCTTTTACCACACCTAATGTTTTTGCTATATTTTTTATAGTTTCATAATGTTTTTTCAGCCTAATGATGGCATCTTTCATTTGCATTGAGCTGGAGACAACTGGAGGCATTTTATCTGCTTTGAAGTAATGTGAGAATGGAACCACCTGGTCAGTTAACTTCTTGTCAGTCAACTGCTCAAATACTTCTGGGTCCCTGAAAATTGAGGTACTCTGCTTAATGGCTGTAATTCTTAAATGGTAAATGCCATATTTTTCTATATTTTTGAAAGCTGAAAGTCTACACTTCAATCACATCTTGACTGTTTTATTTAAAATCCATTGTGATGGCATATAAATGTAAAAAGAAACTGTGAATGCCCAAATACTTCTAGATCTAACTATATATTGCTAAAAGTATTGTCAACACCACTCACAGACCCAAAGTCCATTTTAATTAAGCATAATATACAACAGAAGTGAAGCATGATTTCTTACAGCAGATTTCTGCAGTATTTCATCAGTTCAAAAACGCTAACAATAATATTTATAAATAATTTTAATTAAATTAGGTATGATAAAGATCAATATAATGAACATATGCTGGGATAATAATGTAATAGGGTTAAGTTAACCTATTTTTTTTTATTGAATAACTAAATTGAATTGAGTCAGAGTAGCTAGTGTAACAGCGTCTAGCCCAGAAGTGGCGTAGTAAGACGTCTTTTAAAAGCTGATCTATGACATTAGCAGGTGTCATAGATCTCTTTAAAGAAACAAAACATTTCTGTTTTTACAGTTATCTCTGAGCTTCAGATCTCTTTTTGTGCCGTTTTCACATCATCCACCCTTTTCTCACTACCACTCCCTCCCACTCCTTTTACACCCGCCTCTCTTGGTCTGTTTTATTCCTCTTCCCCCTTCATCGCACCCATGCAGGTTGGTCTGCGCGGTCCACTGTGTTGTTTAATATGCACAGCCCATTCTTGCTCCTTTATTATTGTCCCACTGGCGAAGGAGGCCCTTTTCTTTGGCCAGACAATGGGCGGCGTCATGACAGAGAGCACGGTGGTCATGTCCCATTTGCCACCCCGCACTATCTCTCTATCCTGCCCCCCTTCTCACCCACTGTCCGCTTTTCAATAGCACCCTAATACTGTTACAGGAGAGAAAGACCTGAGAGCCTTCAATACACCCCAAGCCTCTGGGGCCACATCTATATACATACTATTAGCATAATTATAGCCTGAGAGAGAGAGAAAGGCAGATAGAGAGAGAGACAGCAAAGGTGTTTGTAATGTGACAGTAGTCTCCCCCCACCACCACCTTACACACACACTCACGAAAAGACATTCTTGTAAAGGACACTTGAATAGATCTAGTATTGGATTTGTCCAGATCTCATCTTTAGTTGTAATACTTCACTCTAGACTGGGAGCCGTGGGTGGGCAATTCTCCTGTTGGTGCCATGGTTGCCTGACTTTGAACTTGAACTTGGACCCTGGGGGTCGAGCAGATTGAAATTGAATTGTGGAGGGCTCCCCCTGGAATACTGGTCTGGTAAATGCAGGCTGGAGCAGCTGTGGTCCCGGTGGCTTGTTTACATGTGAACGTCTCTTCCCATTCGGTTATGTTCTTCTGCCCTACTCAGCTCTATTCATTCATGTTCACATGTAATGACGGGGTATTAAGTGCAGCTTCAAAGAGTTTCTTTCGTGTGTTTGAAGTGTTTCATTCCAAAACATCTATCATTCTTACAAAATTACAACCTGTATGAAGTTAAACATACCAAGGTTACAAAGTCTGACTTTGTTTGTTCCCCAAAATAGTGCCTAAGTAATCATGTATTTTATCTGGTCTGTTGTGTTATATCAGGGTAATTACAAAATAAATAATCATAACTGAATAAAATCTAAATATTGTAAAAAAAAAAAAGGTGCTGTATCAATAACATCAAAATGCGATGGGATAAAAACAGATTTAATGAATAATCATGACGTACATGATGTATGTGACTTATTTGTCACTGAAGCTTCCGCTCCACTGAAGGGCCTGAAAACAGCAGCACAGGAAAAACATGAGATTTGTGTTGACCGATGAGGAGACTCTGACCTTCCTCAAATGTATCCATGGAACAAACATAAATTCCTCACACAGGTGTAGGCAGTGAGTCCAAAAATCCTGTAAAAGTTCATTTAATTTACAGGATTTCCATTGTTTGAGGTTTGACTGGAGAGCTTTTAAATACATTATTATGGCTTAATGACACCAAACCTGAAAGTTAGTAGCATCAAATGTTTATCTCAATTCAGCTTGCAAAATATACTGTGTATAAACTATAATATCTATAATATTGTGGCTTTGCACACAACTTTGAATGTAGTGTCCAAGTGTCCTATATGTTAAGATGCCTGCCATGTAATAGCAATCAGGGACCTTTGGTACATGTCACGTTTCTCCCCATGTTTCTTGGCTTTACTCTCTACTCTCAATAAAGACAAACATGCTCCCAGAATAACTTTACTGACATCAGTGGAATCTCTATATGTTCCATCACAAATGCAGCTTTTTATTCTATAGCACAAATTAACTCACTGCCACACTCAGACAGACAGACAGACAGACAAGCAGGCACAGTCTTATACAATACTTTGCCTTTCATGCAACATCTACGGTATCCTGCACAACAGCTCTACAGAATGAAATGATGATGTGTTCTTCTATATATTTTTAACGGGAAAGAATACCATAACAACAGAAAAAGCCAACTCCTCACTACCACTAGCCCAGTCATCCTGTTTTAGGGGCAGCTTTAAAGCATGTCACAAGACCTCATGCATAGTAAACAGTGCGGCCTCCATGGCTGACTGGTGAGCAATTTGCCTCGTAGATTGCCTGGCCCCGGGGCCTTGGAGCTATGTTTATGTATGAGCCCTCCTGTTTCATATGTATCGGCCGCGGATCATTTTCTACACCCCCCCCTCCCCATTTTCCCCCTTGCAGAACTGATGGCATACACATAGAGACACTAGCACACATATAAACACACACTAGACAATGTGCACAGAAACACACACATACACATGCGTACGGACAGACACATAACATAAACATTAAGAGTGATGACCTGCACAAGGGGGCAACACTGTCCCAGCAGATTACACTATTGTCAATACAAATAGAAATTTACTATACATGTGTCGCAGCTGCTGCTGCTTACCGTGGCAGTTGTGTTTTGCAGGGTGAGTGGAGATGTATTAGGAACATGTTGTCTGTGATGGTGTTTTCACACCTCCTCATGCTAGCCGTTTTATATCACCTTTAACCATATTTTCCACCTAAAATAAACCACGAATATGGAAACTTAGCCTCATCAGCAAATTTTCATAGCATAATCTCAAAGCCATCATCACTTGTAAATAAAGATATATTTAAATGCGTCAGACATTATTTGCGATGTTGTTGATGGCATATGCTGCGAGACTGCATGTAGAGAGACAATTACAAAACTGAATACATGTAAGATGAGAATCTGAATTCATTAACCCTTCACTATCTCTGTCTCATTTGTCGTTTGAACGCCCACCCTCCCTATCTCTGTTAATGATACAGACGACAGGTTTTAAAGTTCTGCGAAGCCCATCTTTGGCTACAAAAGAGAAGCCCATGAAAGACGATCTTAAGAAATATTTACAGCATCAAAAGTCTTGCCGAAGATGTCCTCTATGTGTCAGCTAAGGGCGAAGCATCTCCAAAGGGCCCAAAATGTAATGGGTTTCACAGGACACAATTTGTTTGATATGAAATGATCCTCAGCAGACACAAAGTGGCCCCCATTAGAAGCCAAGCAGATTAGCACAGTCCTCTGAGGGTCCGCGGCTCAGTGTCAGTGGTAGAGGACCCTTCTTATCTTTCATTAAGCGCACACAGCAGGACAGATTCACCAACCTAGGAGGGGGAGTGGACTGAGAGACACAGAGAAAAAGAGGGTGAAAGGAAGAGAGGGAGGGAAACTGAGATTGCTGGCGTTTATAAAATCATTTCCACATATCATAGCATCTCTAATTCAGTGCTGGAAGCAAAGAAGCCGTGGGGAATGCACAGCGTATTTCTCTCCAAATGCCAAAATTGACCAGCAGGCACAGAGGAAATGAGGCTGAACACAAACACACACACGTGCTTTGACACACTCTTGTGCTTGCACATACACTTAAAGGCAGGTTGGATAAATGCACAAGAATAAAAAAAAAAGGGACACACACACATATGCTAGCACCAGCAACAAACACAAGTCTTGAATGCAGACAACCACAAAAATGAGACCTACTCAGACACACACATGGCACTACCACTTTACACACACACACACATCCACACACCAGGGTGATGGCAGCATGCCATGCGGGTTCATGCCTAATCTGTGTTTGTTAATGGTTGGTGTGTGCTAATTACTGTCACCGTGCACCGGGGGCCTTTGCTGGCCAATCACCAACTAGACTAGCCTCTGACCGGCCAATCGCTAGTCGGTCTAGCCTCTGAACCAAAGGGGCTTCTGGGAGAGAGACTTTCAGTGGCGGTGAAATTGGCCTTGGAACAGTCATCTAATGCTGGAACATAGTCTCTGTGTGTAACAGAGAAGAGGGAGAGACAGGGATGGAAAGAAAGACATAGTGTGTGTGTCTGTGTCTGTGTGTGCGAGAGAGAGAGAGAGAAAGAGATGAAGTGAGTGCTTCAGTGTGTCTGTGTGTGCACATGTGGCATGTGGCATGTTGTATGAGCTTCTCCGCCTATATGTGTGTGAGCAGCAGACGACAGAGTGGAAAGGAAAACAGCGGCTGAATGTGGGCCAAGTCAACCACTCCAGAGGCTCAAAGGCAGCAGTAATCCAGTGTTGACATGGTAATAGCCATGAGCTTAGTGTCAATTAGATAGAAACAATATGCTTACTCTACTGGAGTAAGTGGGTAGTACCTTTTTAGTAGAGCAAGCCTTGCAATACCAGGTTTGAATCAGTAAATTTAATGACCTGGAGAATTGAGACTGTTTGATTCTCTTATGTTTTAAATTTTAACCACATCTTTCATCTCGATGGCTCCAGTTTTAAAGTCACACTCTGGTAGGGACAACCATCAGAGTAACATTTTACCACCGTTTTGTGCTGGCATCATATTCTACCCTCAGAGGCTAGATGGCCTTATTACATTTCAGTCTCTCAGAATGGGTTTCTGGGCCATGGTATTCTCAAACCACGCAGGCCACCATCATTCAGCTTTGGTGAAAGAGGAGCAGACAAAGGGTGAAACCATCTTTGACATTCCCGAAATGGCCCCGAAGCCATATAAGTTAGTGTGTGTGTTTATGTTCAGTATGTGGGTATATATCTGATAATGCTGTGGTACTAGCTGAGGCTTAGAGGGTATGAGTAGGAAGCGGATCATGTGATTGGATGATGTGTTATGTCACGATAGAGAGAGTCACCTACTGATGATGCCCCAGAGGGGTGAGAGTTATGAAGACACCTGGATGTAAACCAGGCCTGTGTTAAAAGATGCAGCACATGCATGCTCACACGGCTTTACATGAACAAAGAGGAATGTTGTGCAGACATCTATGGTCCCCTGGGGATTGATTAGACCTTCCCTCTAGCTTTGATTTCCTTGAGTGAAATGTTTTGACAGCTATTTCATAGATTGCCTTGTCATTTGCTACAGATCACCATGGTTCAGAGTTATGACAGGTGATGACCTAATTTTTTATTTACTGCCAACTCAATGAAAAAAATTCCAACATCTACTGGGTAGATTTATTCACTTTTTTGTGGTTCCCTGAGGATGTTACCCGACCAACTATTAGATGGATTGCCATGAAATGAAATGTATTTGTGTCGCTCTTATAATGTATTGATCCCCTAATTGTTTGCTTACGTGTTAATAGAAACAACAAATATGAACATGAAGAGCAGGCACACTCATTCTACTCCTGTATGTTATTTCACTTGATGTGTTGGTGAGGGTGGTGTTCAGGGACTGTACAGAATCAGTTTCATAAAACCCAAAGTGTCTCATTGGTAAAACAACATTGACTTTCTGTGCATACCATTTTTGGACAGCGTGGTTCAGTATCTTGTCCAGGGAGAGTGGGACATAAGGCCAAAAGAAGGTGACCCTAGAGTCAATAGACAACCACTATACCAACTGATACAAAACTGTACATGAGAAATGGATATTGGATTAAAATATGGCACCTATCCACTTTATATTTGCTCAGTTGCTCAGAAAATCCTAATTGTACTGGATTCCAGCTGCAAGATTACCCAGATGATCCTCATGCTTCTTTTGAGCCCATAGAGAATGTGAAGGTATATGACACCATGCATGTTGGGGGACAGCTGTGCCATATACAGTTTTATTTGTAATAAAACGTCCTCCATACTTTGATTGGCTAAAAGGTTCCTTAGATTATTGAAATTTAATGTAATGTAAGATATGATCATTAGGACAGAATAAGAGAATGTTCTTTACCAGGATTAATTCAATCACAAAAACTATATTTGAACAAACTATTAAATTGAACTATTGAACTATAATATCTTGGCAGCCCAAGACAAGACTGCACTACCTCAACCGCCTGGACATTGTAAATTGTCTTGTTTTTGGACTCACTGCATACACCTGTGTGAGTTTTTCAGTGGCTAGGTGACAGATGTGCTAATTCATGAGCCAGCTGCATCAGAAAGACAGTGTGGTTCTCACAACACGACATGTGTAAATAGAAATTCAACACAGCATGACATCAACTTTACATTTGTTATAAAGTATGTGCACTGCTGACCTCTTCCTCTTTGAGCTTGTTGACTCTGCACACACATGAATTGGGATAAAATAAAATAAAAAACTACAGCACTTCCAGACTTATTAATTTCTGCTGGACTGAATAAATTATTTCTGTTACTAACAAGCTGTTCTTTTTGTAGGAACATAAATCTTTTTTTGCCAGTGTGCATCACATAATCAATGCAGAAGTTGCTTGCTCACTATGCTAAAATAGCTTCGCTGTAAAGCATCAATTCTAGGAGTTTGGTACATATGAGGTTTGAATTACAATTTTGCTAACGGTAGTTCCTAGTTTCTCCAAATCTAATGCCAGCCAGTGGTAGCCATAACAAACTGTGGGGCTTGTCAAGCATTACGAGAAATTAGTCGTTCTAACTAAAGACAAGAGTCTGTAGTAGAGACACCTGGTGGTGAAAATGGTATGAATTTAGGAAATGGTAAGTGGCTAAAGTTAACACAACTGTAAGGAAAACAAAGTAAATTACTGTCAACAGAAACGAGTCAGAGGAACCTTTAGGAACTATCGATCTCATAGAAAATCTGCTAGCATGACCGTAGACATTTAGCCTTCTTAGACCAAACATTCTGATGTGCCCTCAGTCCTAAAAACAAGAAGAACAAAAGCATGTACAAACATTATTTCTTCAGTAAAGTGCTACAACCTCTATCAGTCTACCCATGTACTGCTGCCAGATTCCACCCATTTAATTTTTAGCTATTTTCTTCGAGCTGCACTCTCATCTCCATAAATACCCAAGCTCGCCGCATCTTCAAGTCAACGTATTGTTTGCTTAAATTGGAAGGTCAGTAGGGGGAAGCAGACTAATGTGGCGAACCACTTCAAAACCACTTTTCATCTTTCCCTTCTTTCCTTTTTATCAGCCTGTCCATCATTTTTATTTGCCATGCAGCTTGAGAAGGTCCTTTCATCTGAAAGGGAGAACGAGAGCGTAAAGGAGGGAAAAAAATACAGAGATTGTGATGGCATTGGCATGATTATATGTGAGCAGGTGACTATACCCTCCTCCTTGTGCCTCTGCCTATTATCCAACCAAGCAGCCTATATGGAGGTTACAGCACTGCAAATTCTGTGCAAAGAGAAGAAGGGAGTTGCACATTGCTGAACAATATGTGAAGGCTTGCGACGCTTGCCTTGAGAGCATAGCCATAGCTGTTAGGAATGACCTTGTGAATGTGTTTTTTAAGCTTGTTGGTAAAGATGATACGTTCCAGTCTAAGTGAGACTGTATTTATCTGCAATCCAAAATGTGAAGCCAATTTTCTTCCAAATAAGCATGGGTCGACTGCTGCACATCCACACGTTCATGAAAGCCTGTGCAATACAGTTCTGCATTTATTTGTCGTGAAAGGATGATAGCTTATTGGGAAAAACACTCCTAAGCTTGTGACTCAGGTCTTGTCCTGGCACACTGTGTTTTAAGCAGCTCTTTTATTTCCAGTCATTCCCTGTATTCTCTTCGATACTTGAGAAGCCAAAGTTCACCGCCAGTTCCCGTTCTCCTTTCTATTCTGAAATTATAGTGGCTTTCAGCGAGGTCAGTGCACTGCCATATGAATAATAGATTTTAATTGATTTAACCTGGTCCTGAAGTGGGCTAAAACACAAACCCTGTCACTTTCAGGGGGCAGCAAGACGAGAGCATGGTCCAGCACACATCTTTAAAAGCCCCTTGATGTGAGTCTGGGATGAAATATTTACAGTGTAGTGAGGACTGACCTCTCTTTGCAAAACCATGTCATGATCCCCAATTGATTTCTGACAGGACAATTGGGGCGAGACAAAATGCAACCACCACTGTCCCCCCGAACTCGTGAGTCTCCACAGCGGCAACACGCTGAAGTCCAATCAGAATGAATATTTACCTTTACCTTTAATTGTAAATTGATTAAACAGCTGCTTCTGATCTCTCCATAGTTTTGTGTTTTGTGTGAATGAAGCAATTCGATATAAACTATATAATAATGTGATGATATTACTAAAATGTATTTCAATGGTGTTTTGAGCATCCCACCTGCTATGCAGGTAGATTAATTGATACTGTATGTAGAAGGTCTTTGAATAGTCGACTTTCCTAGAGTGAATGATGAGGTTAATTATTAATATCTTGGCAAAAGCTATACAACAAAGTACTTTGAAGGACTGTTACATTATATAATTATTCCCCCAAGATGAGTCATACAGTCCAAGTGAGCTTTGTACTCACCTAAAACTCACCACCATATCAATATTTGAACATTTACCATAGAGATTACTACAAAAACTTTCAGCTGGCTGAAAGATGCATCCTAATGACTTCAGCCCTTTTTCCTCTAATGCCACCTTGACATTCACCCACTCAGAGAACTTTGACCTACTGATGTGTTAAAGCATTGTGCATCAATAGATGTAGTACAAATTCAATATTTTGCTTTACCAAAGTCTGTTGCTAACTGATCCAACAGGCACTGCTGAAATTATGTAGATTTATTCATAACATTAACATGATAAATTGGGAACAAAATGAAGCAGCTATACTTGAATTATTAAGATTATGAAAAATTATAATGAATGCTTTGCTCTTGATGTGACTTGTTTTCCTGATAAACAAAGGCCTCTAATTACCACAGAAACATCTGGGGACTTTGGTAACCTTCATTAATCTAGCCCAATCCCACCATTCATCTCCCTACAGAGTTTCACATTAGAAAGGATAAGTGCACCAGTGACACTGAATATAAATGCTTACCAGTTATCAGACACATTCTCTGTGGTTACTTCCTGGCATCTTTCTACACCTCAGGGATATTGCCCAATAAATGCCTTCTGCTGGTGCCACATCCTCTGATCTCATTGTCTCTGAGTGTTAATTGCGAGATAGTAAACACTGATTACAAGTCAATTAGCTGCTGCTTCAAACAGACTGCTGCAGTTTTATTATCCAAAAACAGGTGATGTAAGAGCTTCTTCCAACAAAGTTGAACATCTTTATTGATTTCTGCACATATTCCCAAAGGCAAGAGCACTTTGAGTTCATTGCAGACATGACAATAAACATTAAATCTGGTCTTACATTGACTATATTCAGTGTCTTTTTCACAATTCACATTTATCCCAAACTTTTAAAACTATAGATTCACTAGCGTTGATCCAACACATCGATCCATCATATTTTGCAGATAGTCTGTGTGGCTGAATGTTTTTTATCTTTGTGTTCCTGAGGGTGACTGAGTGTTTGTACCTATGTTTGTGTTCGTTGATCCTGTGTGTGTTTCACTCATCCCTCACATAGAATCTGAGCCAAGGGTAGCGGTGTGTGAATAACCCCTACGACCGGGACCCCAGGCTGCCAGAAAACCTGGCTCAGACAGAGAGAAGAGAGCTGGGATATGAGAATGGATCAGACTGGGAGTGATGGAGGGCCATGACCGTGTGTGTGTGTGTGTGTGTGTGTGTGTGTGTGTGTGTGTGTGTGTTTGCAAAGGAGGTGATGTAGGATTTACTGTAGGTATTGCTGTCAGAGTACTTTTAAAGTTTCAGCAATCATTTGTTTGGTCATTGTGTGCTGTGCTGTATTGTGCATTGTGTTTGCACATGAAGGTAGTTTGTGTGTATTTGTGTGTGTGTGTGTGTGTGTGTGCGCGCATGCACGTGAGAACAAGAGAATGTGTCTGAATGAAACTACGTGGAGGTGATCAGGTGGAGAGATGATGGCATGAAGGATCGCAGGATCTCTGCAGGTGGTTTCGTCGCTATGGGGCAGCCTCCAAGATTTAGCCACCGCATGCCTTTGTTTTTGTTTGTGATG
>OMLM01008049.1:41510-126157 GCA_900302695.1 Helostoma temminkii
GATGCTAGTATTCATGCTCTCTCACTTACTCAAAGTTTATTATGTGTTGACAGCTCTTTGAAATATAGGATATAGGATAGGACTTAGGAGAGAGAACAAGCAAGAGAGAGAGAGAGAGAGAGAGAGAGAGAGAGAGAGAGAGAGAGGAAAATTCAAAATTGCATGTTGACCAGTACCTTATCAGTTTATTTTAAAGTGATAACATAGATGTATTTTGTTTTTCAACAGCTGCAAATACAGTCCCCCTCATGGATTTTTATTTTATATTTCCAAACAGAAAATACAGCTGTACTGAGCTAACATGGACAAGATATTATCTCTGCAGTATTTTGAGGTGTGTGCAACCAGAAACTCAGTGTCTTTGTTTCTGTGATCAAACTGTGTGCTGGTACAGCAAGTTCTTTGATCTTTTCTTAGCCCCATTCTCCAGGCCCCAGGCAGCTTTTATTCAGGTGCAAAATGGAGGTTAGACCTAACTGGACAGAGCACAGTGGAGAGGAACAGGATGGGGGATGGGGGACATCTTGCCTGTTGTAGCTAATGCTGGTGAGTCTTGGTGGAAGTAGGTCAAAGGTAGGTCAGCTTCTCCACTGCAAGACAAGTCGACCCAGCTGGTTTCCATTGCCCAGACCTTGAAATCAAATCCATCTGTTTACGTTCTTGGTGTTTTTCACAGGGTGTTTTTCCCAGTGCATTTCTATCTCAAAAGCTTAAAATGGACATTCACCTGTTCACAGTAAATCCTTTTGACCAATATTTCTCATGCTGGAGTTAACACTACAGACTACAGTAGCGTATTTTGAAAAGGACAGTACAATACCGTATAGTAACATCACAATCTTTACTCTTTACAATAAGCCACTGTTATGTCAAAGTAATTAAACTACATTCAAATAAAAGTTACAAGACACAAAACATTCAATAAGTTTGGGAAAAAAAGAAAGCAAAAGTTACAAGCCTGTAACGTCAATATAATTCAACTGTACTTACCTAAATCTCCATTATTATTAAATTCCTATGTTTTTGCATCAGCCCACAGCAGCTTAGGGACACAGGATTGATGATGTCTGGCCAATGATGAGTTCTAACTCTACAAAAATGCAAAGTGGAAACACCTACTGTAGCCTGGGTGTGAGCGAAGTCATTTTTATAGGCCTTCACTCATCATGTATATTTTTTATGATATAAATTAAACTTTTGTACTTTTATAAAAATATTTTATCAGTAAAGATGAAAGGAAGCCAGTATAAAGCTTTTGGAGATGATAGCAGATGAAGAAGACATATAAGAAGATTCAGAGAAGATATCCATATCTACTTACAGTGTGAAACAGATGGGGACAAAAACAGCTTCCTTGTTTCCCCAGCTGACCTTGGTGGCAGTTGAGCTGCAACTCGAGGGCAGTAACCCAAATAACCCAGCCATGAAAATAAAAATCAATGCAGGAAGCAGATATGTTGCCAGAAGGTACTCCTCCAAGGTCAACAGCCTCGGTTGGCTAGCTATCACATTCAGCTTTCCTCCCAGTCACAAATGTAGACAAACAACAGACATGGAAAGGAAAATGCCCATAGCCAATATTTTCTCCACCTCAGATGAGCAGATTGCTCCTAGTGATCAGAGATAAAACATAACTCATCAGGATACATCTATCCTGTTTGTTAGTAGCTGTATTATCAGAAAAGTCCACATCTAGTATTAAACCAGTAAATATTGTCATCCCCAAAAGTTCAATACGTGTAATGTGAGAGACAAAGAACTAGATGGAGATTTCTAGATTTCTAGACTAGATTTCTCCTGCAGTTTCACCTGTTGTCCACATTTCATGAACTTTACAACAGCAGCATGTGTTACCCAATTAGCCTGAAGTATTTATACATTTTGTTTTTAAAACTACTTTAAAGTGGCACATGGAATTATCAACTGTGTAAGTACCATATTTAAGAAGTTACTCTAGTTTCCATCTAAACGTGAGCACAAGCAAGAAAGCTAAATTATAGAGATGGTAGGCACTGTATTGAATATAACCACCCTTAAATATTGGAAACTAGACTCAGAAATATTTAGTTTTGTACTTGTAGTACTGTAGCCTACTAGTATTGAAGGTCTTCACTGAACATAGAACAAAATGTAAAGCCTCTGCTTACAACTGTGTCACAACTGTTTCTGTAATGTGGGTCCTAACTATAAAACAACAAAGTCACTGGTTTTATTAAACATGACACATCAGGTATGACATTGAAATATCAATAAACATAACAGAAAGACAATGGATATGACAATATACAGTACACCAGACACATAAACTACCCATGGACATAAAATGTAGCATTTAATGCTTAGTAAAATGAAAGCTATGTAAAAGTACAGGATGGCACAAGACTCTCCTAGATTACTTAACATAATACTTAATTTATTTGATTTGAACTGCAGCAATTCGATCTCAGAGAACTCTTGCAGTTAAGCAAGAGTACCTGGTGTGCTTAACTGAGAGGAAACCTGTGCATGACTCTTAACCATAATAAGAAAAACCATCAGTAACTAACTATTTCAGTCATTACTGAAGTCAGGTCAAACGAGTAATTAGTTGGGTTTAAGTTAATAAAAAAAAAAAAAGCTTCAAAAGATGGACATAGCTTTGGTTTAGGGAATTGTGGATTTATTGCTGCTGTGAAGTCACTTTTGGCTCAAAACTTGGAAATGTTCATCAGAAGAGGATTTTGCACATCATCCCTTCTTACTTGGAGGCAGAAATATACTCTCTAAATCCTGTTTACTCTGCTAACGGGACTTTCATGCCTTATAAATTCAGTTGTTATGCTGCTGACATATTTGTCATGCCCTTAGAACATGTGCCAGTCATACTGCAGCTTGCCAAACAGGCTGGACGTTTTGGCCAGAGAGTGGGAGTGGCAGAAATACTAAAAACAATTAATCTGAATTATCTTTAGAGCAGCCCTAACAAGTGCCATTTATATTATCTCTCCAAAAAAGAAAAGTCCAAGTTGAAAGTCTGTTCCAATTTAGCTTTTTGGTTTGTTAGATGTTCTCTGTAGAAGGTCAGAGTGAGAGACTGAGTGAGTGTTAAACACACTGATTAAGCTCAGGCATCACTGGAGGGGTCACAGCTGTCAGAGCAGAAGCAGAGAAGACATTTCTCTGCAGTGTCTTTGTCTTTTCCCAACAGTTCTCTGGAAAAAATAGTAAAAAAGGTCTTTGGTTTGGTAATATAAGTCTCAGATTTACATTTATTATTTTGTTACGTATTATATTATTTCAGGTCTCTATTCTCTTATTTAATGCAAGTAAGAATGGCTTTAATTGCTTTTAAGCAATATGTACTTTGCTAAAATACTACCCTAGTGGTAACACACACTGAATTCAAAAGCCTGATCTTGACTTAGGGGTAAACACTCTCTGAGGTCCGGTGCAGCACATGATCACTCAGCTTTTCTGTGAGCTCAGCCCCTTAATTGCCCTACAAAGGTCAAGACAGGCAGCCCTCAGTATGCTTATCCGCCAGGATCTCTGGAGGCTGCACAGGTGAGCACTCCAAGCTGACAATCAATCACAGGCCACACAGAACAGGCCCCTGAATACTTTACTGGCACATTATTCCCATAAACCACACTTCTACCACAGCGAGCAAAGACAGCATCTGCCTCAGTCAACAGTGAGCAGTGCATGGATTTCCCCATTTATTTCAGCATGTTACTTTGTCACTTGAAGGGCATTACATTTGCAGTCTGGAGACAGCAAGCAGATATATGCTAATGCAATGTGTTGTGGCTGTGCAGTGTTTTAAGTTGGACTTGTTCTACAACTTTTGCTGCAATTGTTAGGGCTGTAGAGGCAGTATACAGGACAGGACCTTAATACAGACACAGGTAGAATCAAGCAGGATTAAAATAGCTTGGCAGGGTAAAATCTGGAATATGCTTACGTAAAAAGATATAAATATTCTGTTACTAATATTACAAATTCTTTTAAAAGTAAATATTTGGAATCAAGGGAAGGATTACGGTTAGTGACTTTAGCATCAGGCATGTGATGTCACCTATAATTGTCTTGACTCCTCCTTTAGACAATTTTACATACAGGTACGGTATAAGATGTTTAATTACTACAGGTAGTAAGAACATGCTTCAGCCTGTGTGTATTCACATCTACTCCTCCTGCTATATATATGTATATATATACACACTAAGACCCTAAATCAAAACTACTCTGACCCTTCTTTACCCTCCAAACTTCAAAATGCGTTTAACTTATGGCTGTATTCAAACATAAGACACATCTATCTTCTTTTTGCTCAAAATATATGACTGGTATTATTTTAGATTTATTATACTCTGACATGCTGTTCTATTTTAGGATTCTTCCTCCTTCTTTGCAATGACATCTAATTTGTCAACTTGAACAGCACAAACAATTTTCCTTATATACTAGTGAACTATCGAGCTCATGGGAAACAACTGTGTGGGTAAATAAAACATAATGGGCGGGTGTGGCACAGGGTGCTTCCAGTTACCTCCAATCTCCCATCACTGAGGACATCTCAGAGTGAGCGAGCAAAAATGAGAAAAATATACTTGTTGGATTATGTTCTTGTGTAGTAATCTTACAAGCCGTAGTTTGACGAATTACCCAAATATTTTGGAAATCTGAGTTATATTTCACTTGCCATATCCAGGCCTGATTACTGCCAGACCTGTTGAATCAAGAAATCACTTAAATAGAAACTGTCTGTCAAAGTGAAGCACGCTAAAAGAATTCAAAAAGCAACACATCATACCGAAATCTAAAGAAATTTAAGAACACATGAGAAACTGACATGTATCAGTCTGGAAAAGGGCTCCAAAGCCATTTCAAAGGCCTTGGGGCTTCAGCAAACTACAATGAGAGCCATTATCCACAATTGGAGAAAACCTGGAACTGTTTTGTTTTCAAAATTACATTTACATTTTGTAATTTGGCAAACTCTTTTATCCAAAGCAATTTACAAGCAAGGGATAGCGACTGGGTTTCGTCTTGTCCAAGGACACCTCAGCATGTAGCCAGGAGGATCCAGGAATCGAGCCACTAACCCTGGTATTGGTAAACAACTGCCCAACCAACTGAGCTAGATGCCGCTCAATTTACTCCCAGAGCACAACGACAACTCATTCAGGAGGTTATAACAGAACCCAGAGCATCTAAAGAACTGCAGGCGTCACTTGGCTCAGTTAAGGTCAGTGTTCATTATTTAACAATGAGAAAGAGACTGGGCAAAAATGGGCATCCATGGAAGAGTTCCAAGGTGAAAGCCACTACTGACCAAAAAAAACACAAAGGCTCGTCTCACATTTGTAGAAAAAACATCTTGACTAGACTAAAGGGAAAATATTCTATGGACTTGGAACGTGCGCATCATATTTTTAAAAACTAATACAACATTTCATAAAAACAACATAATATCAACATTCAAACATGGTGGTGGTACTGTGATGGTCTGTGGCTTTGATAAAATAAATTAAATAATGTGTAATATTAAAATATGTTTCATGATCTGAACCATTTAAGTGTGGCAAATATGCAAAAAACAAACAAAAAAAACAGGAATGGGGCAAATACTTTTTCACAGCACTGTACTTTTTATTTCACATTCACTTTAGTCATGTTGGAGGACATCACTACCCTGCTGTGTTGGCAGTAGTTGCACCTGCAGACTGAGCTGATCCAGCTGTGCTGTCGTCATCAGAAACTGACGTAACTTCAGATGTTGAGTCAGAGTCAAGGACGTCTAATTTCTCTAAAAACTTGCTTATATAAATTTCTCTTGTCATGGATCTTTCCCTTGCATCTTTTCTTTGTAACTTACATGGGAGGGGCTATAATGAAACAATTAATTCACACAGCAAGTGAATGTATCCAGGAGAAGCAAGACTCAGAGGCAGGGAATGAAACACACTCAGCCAGTGATAGCAGTTTAATTCTACTACTCCAATTGCAAAGATTTGTTTCATTACCTACTGCCAGTTGAGATGCTACAGCATATGGTTGTGCTGCACAGTGCTGTGGAGCAATAGTCTTTAATGCTGTAATGCTGTACAAGCGAGGAGTATGTGATGTGTTAACAGACAATATGATGCAAAGGTCAGAGTCTTTGTCAGCAGCTAAGGTCAAATCCTTTGAGAAATGTTTTTCCACTAGACAGAATGAACAATACCTCTTCAGGGGTATGTAATCGTGACTCAGCTCCGTGCGTGGATGCCAGCCTCGCTGCATGTAAATGTGAATGCCTCTGTCATCCTGACTGACATTCCGATTCAGCGACACCTCAGGCCGTGTGTAGGGATGATGCAGTAAAAGCCCCACACAAGAATCACTAATATTAGTAAGTTCTCCATTTGCTTCAGTCGAGTGGGTGTGCAGGTAAAACCACCGGTTTTTTTTTTGCACACATAAAGCGGACACATTTAGTGACTA
Source organism: Helostoma temminkii (assembly GCA_900302695.1). Taxonomy (NCBI): domain Eukaryota; kingdom Metazoa; phylum Chordata; class Actinopteri; order Anabantiformes; family Helostomatidae; genus Helostoma; species Helostoma temminkii. Next base: position 47,979 of record OMLM01008049.1, read on the forward strand.
AGTGCAATGTCATTCACGACTTGACTTGACTTCACTTTAAAGGATGAATGATTGCATCAACATTTTATGTAGAATGGCCAGAATTTAGATTAACCACTGGGGTGGATTTAACAGTACAGTTGAATGTGGAACACTTTAGCATACTCTGTTCAAAGAATATCTGAATTGCAAATTGGGGATTAGAAAAAGTTCATTACAATAGCCTCTGAAAAGAAGGCTATATAAAAAATAATGATTTTTTTAATCTACTGTGCCGTAAATTAATAAATTAATGTAAATAGTTTGAGTTAATTAGAGGAATGCCACTTCTCATCTGCACTAAGATCCCTCCGGATATAACAAATCTATATATAGAGCGAAGCTAAACCACTGTCTGTCAGTATGGATGTGCATGGAGACTCACAGAGGGTTAAGTGACCTGACTGCTGGACTATGATTCACACACTGCTGGGTTAACTGCCCACATGCAACAAAGCAGAAATGTCCTCCGGGCTTGAGATGTCCACAGTGTACAGCCAATGTGTGCATTCATAGAGTGGTATATATACTTGTCTCACAGAACATTTGCATGTGTCACATCTATTATGTTTAAGTGTCTTTTGATGAGACTGGTGGAAGGTAGCCCTACTGCACAGTGCACAGCATGAACAGTGACACATACATACACACTCACTGAAACTGCCACAGTGAAACAGTAAAGCAAGGATAAGGCTTGATTTTTTATGATGAGTCATAGTATACATGTAGTTCTTCCTGGAGTGATGAGTTCATGTGATTTACCTGTACAAAATCTGGCTCCTCAGTACTTACAGCCCAGTTATAAATGGGAGAGATTCTCAGAGACAATAGTTTTCCAGCTAAACGCTTTGACTTTCTGTGGTGATCTATGATTTTGCTGTTGCTCAGCACTAAATGGGGAACTTGGAGAGAAAATCACACACGGGTCAGAGACAGTGATAGACACTGCCAGAATGAAAGTAATAATGTAGAAAAAGGAGAAATGGTGACAGAAAAGGACATAAAACTATAAGACAAGTAAAAAACAAAGGGAAGAATGAAGAATTACAGTAAAAGGAAGAGAGCAAAATTACGACTAATGGTAAATTATGTTCACCATGCGGCCCAGTTTTTCATTAAAAGGACCATAACAGATGACTAGTCCCTGGAAGTGACACTTTGCTGGAGCGTAGACTGATAAAGTTGTGATTAAGTGAACCATGCCGCTGCCAGCAATGCATTACAAACCTTAGTAGATGACATCTAAAACTCACATTCGTAGTAAATGCCACCCAGCTCCACATGTTTCTTTTTTTTTCTCTCAGTGTTTGCTAGTTATTCAGAGACATATAGTTTTCTCTCTGCATGTGTGTCTTAATTGTCTGTCTGCACCTGCTCCCCTATTGCTGTTTTTGTCTTTGTCTGTATGGAATAATGTCTGTCTCCAGTTAAGTGTACACTATCAAAAATCATATTGGTTTAGGGAGGTGTCCCGCACAACTCTTTCTGTCACATGGTAAACAGGATGATCACTATCTGTTCTTCAACTTTCCACATTTTTCCTTTCCTTTGTATATTATACTCACAGTCTCCATTCATGGCACTAAAACAGAACTGTTATAATTATTTACCAGGACAGGAACTGCTAACTGCTATTTAGGTTTTGTCTGGTGGAAGTTAGATAACTCATAGCAGATTATTGTATAACATAATGTTGGCTGCTGTGTATAGTCTAGTCGTTCATGCATTTTATGGATTCAGCAAATAAACCTGAGATCAACACTGTGTGGTATGTTATTAGTAACATTACTTTTCTCATAGCTGCATAACTGAAGAATAAAACAAACAAAAAAATATATATAAATAAATAATTGTGATTCAGACAAGTCTAGTTTTTTCTAAGTGTGTTTACCCACTTGAAGAAACAGCTAACCAATAGGGTTTAGGGTGGGTATTGGGTAAAGTTAGATCTGGATGTATTTGGGCAGTGACTGAGTTTTTATGATTTTGCCTTTATATACCACCACAATGGATTTCAGATAAAGCAATCAATGTGAATGACAGCCTGAAGTCTAGAGTCCATGGACATCACCAAAGTTTGCAAATGCTTTGCCAGGTCTTTACTGCAGCCACCTTTAGTTGCTGCTTGTTTGTGGGCATTTCTGCCTTTAGTTTTAGATTTCATATTGGTAACCCCAGTCAAACAGCTGCCAAATACCAACTTAATACCTAATATCAACTGCAGACCTCTATCTCTGATGAGGGAATGGAACCACCTGGTCAGTTAGCTTTTTATCAGTCAACTGCCCAAAAACTACTGAGCCACTGAAAATGCTGATACTCTGATTAAAATGGTTGTAAATCCTAAACAGTAAATGCTATATTCTTAAAGCTTAAAGTCTAAACTTCAATCACATCTTGATTGTTTTATTTTATGTTAATTGTGATGGCATATAAAGGCAAAATTATCCAGACCCAAACATACGCACTCTTTCTACATGGCCTAACTAACTAAATTATTAAACTATTAAACAGGCTACCAGCATGGATGATATTGACATCACTGTATGAGCTGTTGTAAGTCAACTTAAAAAATAAAAAACTGATGTACTTCTTCATTTATTCTTCATTTAGTGTTGAAGATATTTAATTTAATAGTTGTTAATAACACAGTTTAAAGTCATACTGGCAGGATGGAATTGCTTCTGCACTATATAGTCTTACTCACATCCAGTTCACCCCTTACATTTTGAAAGAAGTAGTATTGTATTATATTTACCAGCTATACAGTTGCTTAGGGAATTTTCAAACTCCTTAATTTTTTTGCACATTTTCCTGTGTTTCATTTATTTTTCCTATTATTAGAAACTCAAATGACAAAGGGAAAACCATTTTATTTAAACTGACAAATAATGAAAAATCAGTTTTCAGACCATTTACTGCGGTTCCAAATCAATGTAAGGTACATCCTGATGAGTCTAGAACTTGATTTAATTTAATTTAATTAAACTGATGGGACATAGTTTAGAAAGGTATATAGTTGTGTATATGAGCTCCCATAATTCCCTATGCACTCTCTGGGCAGAACTCCAAGCCACCAGCACTGCTCATCATCTGGCCAATACCATCATCAAGGTGCAGCACAATGGTGGCAGTTCCAGAGCAAATGAGATGCAAGACTGTGGTGATGGTGAACTTTTCAGTATGACAATGATCCAGTGCAGCCAAGACAAGTCCTTAAGAGGCCAAAACAAACTGCAGACATTAACCCCATAAAACATCTGTAGAGAGACATAAAGATGACAGACAATTCACATCCAATCAGATCGAGCTTGCCTACCAGAAAGACTAGGATAATCTCCTTAAATCGAAGTGGGACTAGTCTGACACAAGAGGGCTAAGAGCTGTAATTGTTGCCAAAGGGGCTTCTGCAAAATATTGAAATTAAGGAATACATTATAATTTTTACCTTATAATTTTTAGTAAATTGCAAACACAAAAAAAAAAAAATTTCACTTTGTCATTATAGATGATTGTGTGTCCACTGATGGGCAAAAATAGAATTTCTTTAACTTCCAAGTGAAGGGGTCTGAAGACTAGAAAACAGACTATATATCAGGATGTTTGCTCCTGAATGACTGTTGTCAATATCACCCTGATAAGCTCCATTAAAACTGTTTCAGTTGTATAACAGCAGGAGTGAACGAATAATTGTTTTGGATCTGTTTTTGTGACATTCAACAAGTGAACACAGTTCATTGCCGTCACTCTAGAAGCAGTAATAAAAAACTGAATTGGAAAACATGATCACACAATGACACAAAAATGTCAAGAGACTATGATATTGCCAAGCAATATAACACAAGAGGGACTAGTCAGCATGTAAAGATATTAAAGGTTTAATTATGTTGAGTCCATGATGTTCATCTGGCTTCCACTGAATTTGGACATAAATGTCAAAGCTCTTTTATCCTGGTCAGTGGCATTCAGTGACAGAGCTCCATGTGAGGGGAGAGCCAGAGGTTGTTGGAACAGGCACCTTGCTCTCCCCAGTCTGTCGGTCTCTTGTTTTATTTGTGTAATATGTGTTTTGGCCTTGGTCCAGAGCAGGGAAGTGCAGCAATAATAAGATTATCAGTGAGCACAAACTCCATCACTTGTCTGCTGTAGTGCCAGGGGAGATAAATTGATGAGGTGATATATGGTTTGATACGATGTGGGGAGCGTGGCTGTGTGTGAGAAAATAATATTTTTCTGGTTTATTAGTGTGAAGGAAGCAAATTGTGCATAACCGTGTTGGCCTTTTTCTACTAATACAAGGCTGTTAATACTATTTGAGGTGTGTGTGCAAAGGAGAGGCATCATGTATGTTGTATTATGTTCTCTTAAAAACAATACCAATCCACTTATCTTAATATAATTCACTAAGTAAATTTGTTCCGCTCTATGAACATTTCACTTCATTCACATAGAATTTCAATTATCAAACACAGAAAAATAATAAAAACTAATAAGCACAAAAAACCAGGAAATTGTAGTAATAGATCACCAAAAGTCAACAAATAACAGATTTTCATGACTTCGAGAATAGTATACTGTAGGTGCCCATGTCAACATTGTGTAGATGTACTTACAGGAACAAAGTTAAGTAACATTTATGTTTTAGAGGTTTTCCATCACCTGCGGGGCAATATAAAGTGATTTTTACGGCATTTGTAAATCAAGGAGTGAGCTGTAGCCAGAATTAACAAGAGAGATCACGTCTCCTACTTTAGCCTCTTCCTTTGGCTCATTATATATATGATAGAATTTAAAATCCTTCCATTCACATACAAAGCTCCATCACATATTAAAGACCTCATTACCACCAACAAAACACTTTGCTCTCAGAATGCAGGTCCAAATTGGAGGCAGAGCCTTTAGCTATCAAGCCCTTCTCCTGTGGAACCAGTTAAAGTTCTGGTTATGGGAGCGGACACCTTCTCTACTTTTAAGACTAGGCTTAAAACTCTCCTTTTGAATAAAGCTTATAGTCAGAGATGGCTCAGGTGACTCTGAACCAGCTCTTGGTTATCCTGCTATAGATTTAGACTGCTGCAGGACCTCCCTTAATGCACTGAGCTCCTCTCCTCTCATCACTGTCTGCATTTATATGTTTCACCCAAAGTGTCACATGCTCCCCTCTGGTTCTCACCTCAAGAAACGATCCCTTCTATCGCTATTTATGTACACTTTCATAAATGAGAGCCAGTCACTGAAATTGTTTATTTTTTCAACATGTATAAAAAAAATAGCCTCTTCAATCTCACAAAAAACACACATAAGCCAATGTACAGTATGTATTATTATTATACAGTTTTGCTACAGTATGTTTCTACATTGCAAATGTCTGTGTGTATTTGTCCCTGCTTAGTATGTACCTTCACTGGCTTAGGTTGACTCCATACAGTAAGTAAATACAACAATGTGGCAAAAACAATTACCTGGTTTTAAAATCCCACTCATTCACCAGTCTGACGTTGCCTTGGAAGAGAAAAGAAGCTGACATTTGAATTTGCATCTAAGGAGGGTTACTGGCTGGTAGAGCGGAGAGAACAGCAACCCCTGTCAGAGTGAGGCTGTGTTTGTGTGTGTGTCAGGACCAATCGGTATGCTGTGGCTCTGAAGATTGCACAATGTTTCCTCCGTTTACACTGCATAGCAGGGCTGGAAGAAGAGAGAAAATAGAGATAAATAGGAGTGGAAAGGTGAGAAAAAAGAATCTGAGAAGGGGAAACATACCGGAGAAATGTTCAAATTTACCAAGACAAGAACAACAATGAGATTAACTGGTGAGAAGGACATGTCCTTCAAGAAAAAATGTTTTTGTTTTTGTTTTTTTGTTTTTGTGAATATGGTGTCCTCTTTCTCTTAATGGCTACTTGTACATATGGAAAAGCATAGATATATAGTAGGTAAATATATGAACAAAGAGCCTTATCCTCTGCTTTTAAGAGCAAGGTTTTCATGCATGTACTGTATTTATGTCCAGCATGCATCCAATATTATATGTCACAGTTTTTTGGTTGCTGGTTACCATTTTCCTGTTCAGGATTTGTACTGCTATTAAAGGACTCATTTGTATGCTCATACAGCAACAACATGTTTTCATTTTCAGACCTTTGCTGCTATAGAAATGCTGGCTGAATTTATAAGGATTTAGCATTGTGCTCAGTGCTGACAGAGCTTTTTATGTTTGTATAACAAGGGTGGAATGTATTTTGGGGGGTAGTGTATTAATATCTAACTTAACAGGACAGTGTGAGCTCATTCAGCTGCACCACCACTTCATTGTTGAGGCCAATTTTTCTTGGTCTAAATAACCCTTTCTACCTCAAAATACTACATTATTGTCCACTGGTTATTTATTCACAGGAAATTCACCCCTCCAGACCCACCAGAGCACAAATCAATACGATCCAAGCTAAACTCTGGTTTCTAAACTGCTGGTTCCCACCTATCCTGGACCTCATTGACAAAGAATTCTTACGAAGAAATTTCTTCTTAAACCCCACTTACACATTTGTTATGACAATTCTGACACTGACCAATGTTTTTTTACTTGAGATTTGTTCTTAGGTAAGAACAAAATCTACAAACACTAAAGACCACTCTTATGCACATTTCAGTGCTGACACGTGCACCTTCGTCAAGTTAACAGTTCATTAACATTTTAGGATCAAAATCACAATCATATATTATCAATAATAATATTTTTAAAAATATTCCCATTTCAGTTTTTTACTTAATCAATTGTGTATGTGTTATTTTATATTGACTACTTGTTTGTTGAGGCTTGTTTACTGTTCACTTAGTACAGAGTTGTCTCTGTCTCACTTCCCTTTTCATTTCTGCGTGAAGCTCCTATGTGTTGCACACAACACTGCAGATTTGCGCCTTTTTGTAGACGCCAGTGGGTGTTTCCCTTTGCTAAACAGCAACAAGATCTCAAATTCAACAAGCTAAGAATGAAGTTTTAAACAAAATCAGCGGTGTAAAAGCACGTTGTGAATTTGATGCAGATTTTTCTTAGAATTTTTCTCAAGAACAAATTTAAGAACCAACTTAGGAAGATATTAGTGAATGAGGCCTATTAATCTTTTAAACATATTTCAGCAGCTTCTACTTTTCTAGAACAGAAATCTGTTCTAAATTCATGCCACAAACCAGCCGGCTACACAACAGGAATGAAAGAGATAAACATCATTAACAAACTGAAGCAAAGTGAGACGCACAGTCCGCTAATCATGTACAGCCAGTTACCTGCAAGGATGATATTCTTTCACAGGGAATAAAACAACCAGTGAAGATCTGGGAAATGCTCAGAAACAAAGACAAAGACATTTTCTTATAATAATATTTGAGAAATATACAATTCACATCAGAAGATGAACCTTTGCATGAATTTAGCCTTAAAACGTTCAGTTATATGTGGTCTCATTAAGTGCAACCTCTCTGTCAGAGTAACACACAGTGGTAAGTGTGCTGTGTGTAATGAGAGCTGGCGATGGGCTGAGGATGAGGAACAGAAAGATCAGGACACTGTGTCTCAAACACAAAGGACAGAACATTAACTCAGTCCTACTGGGTTTTACCACACTGGAGGAGGACACACTCTGGCATAATCATGACAGAGAAATCTTATTATTTGTAAAATCACTAAAGGGCTAAAATACAGTGCTGACTAATATGACTAATAAACTAATAAACTTAAAATTCATAAGATTCTTAGTAATGCTAAAAATGTGAATACAACATCAGTGTACACTTTAATAAGGTGTTTATTAACAAAAATAAAAGGTTCAATAATGTCTTGTATGTGAGACATTTTAAAGAAACAATCAAATGTTCTGCAGCTGACATTTGGCTAAAAAAACTAACAAAAACAAAGACATGTCTTTTAGTTGAAACTGTTATTGTAGCAGTAGCAGCTACTGCATCCTCAGCTTATTACCCTGTTGTCAGAATTAGAGATTAAAATTCAGCATCAGCACAAACTACTTCCAAAATTACCATAGTTGAATCAACACTACTCTACATAAATGATTTATTGTTGGATTGTCATATTAGGCAGTTAATGTTGGATTGATTGAGTCAATAAGCTGCTAAATGAGTATTCTGAGGCATCTGTCTGAATTACACAAACAGTGTAGGTCTTTTGTAATGTACCTCTTCCTGGTTTCCTAAGGTAGTAGGATACGTAACAGCATGTAGGTTTGTTCTTGGAACAAAACAGTAGCAACAAACCTACACAACTTCAGAAACAATGACATGATATCGTTTGCTTTTTCTTTTTTTAAAGGGGAGCACCTCAGGGACAGTGTGAAAGGGAGAGGGAACTCTATTCATTAATTGAGTTTTACTTTTACCTGACTGAACAGATAATAATCAGGGAACAGGTTTACATGCACTTCAAGCTACAATATGCAACTTAAACTGGTATGAGACTCAAAGTCAATTCACTCAGCTCTGTCCAGATCTCTTTCTCCTTGCTAGTTCCAATAAATGGAGGAGCTGCAAAACTTATCAACTAGAAATCACTGAAATTCTCTGACTGGTTAAAAGGGCAAGCCTCATTTAAAAACATTTAGAAGTGAACCTCCCAGCACTGGTGGCAGTGCTGTTCTGTAAGTCTGAATTCATGAGAGGTGTCGACAGCACCTCTCCAAAATAAGATAACATTTTATGCATATTTCAAAAGCTATAACAGACAGGTTTCTCCTATACTGCTGGCTTATTTTGGAAGCACAGCTCTGAGATTTTAACTAATTATTGACAAGTGTGTGTTTTTTTAAACTGGTGAGTCTGTAAACTGCTGGAAGAGCCATTCAAGTTACTTTCCCATACTATATGTAAATGCTGCAGTGAATGATATTTTTGAGTGCAATTATGACTTTGCAGGCCTTGAAGAACTGTCTAAAATCCTCAGGCAGTTGACACAGGAGTCACAAGGAGTTCATCTCATGTTGACATCACATTGTTCTAAGATTGATAATCAAGAAATAATAATGTGTAATAATATAAAACTGTATGGCATCTAGAAAATGGAGTGATCTAAAAACAAGTCAAATTTACAAAAATGCAGTGTAAAAAAATGAAAACTAAACATGATCATGATAACCAGAAATTTCAAAGTCAAAGCAGTGGTTTAACTTTATATTGACACACAAGCTGACACCTAAATTAATGAAAAATGTACTTAGCCTATTTTTAAAAAATATAATCATTTAATCAAAGTAAAGGTGCCCCAAAGTAACCAGTTAATCTTAAACTGACCTGAGGGTCTTAGCTGAATTGCATGCAGGGCTGACCTGAATTTCTTTGCTAATTTACTGGACCGATTTTTAGTTTTCTGTGATGTGGAGTTGCTATTTCATGATCATGAATGATCACCTGTTCAAATCTAAAAGTAATGCGGTGTAAAACAAGAGGTCTGCAGTAAATCACATCAAGATAAGCTTTGAATTGTTTCATTTAGGTATTGTTTCAACTGCATAATACCTTCGGAGGATGAAGGTTGTGCTACTGTTAAGTCGAACTGCATTATACAGAGAGGTGTTTCTCTTAATTAGCTTGCCAACAGTTATTGTGGAAAGTGGAAAGATCAGTTACAACAGATGTAAAAAACATATATCGTATTAATGTGTTTATCAAGTTCTATATTCATTGGTATGGTCAAGCTAATAAAACCAAATGCATTACAATTGTTTCCTGGTCACATTGATATACACATACCCTGCGTCTCGCCCATAGGATAGCTGGGATAAAATCACCTGATTTCTGTACCACATCCTGCCTCCTGCACTCTCTACACAGAGACCTTATCTCATTGAAATCAAAATCAAACGGACTATATCTCAGCAGCTCCGGGTAAAGTCCGGACCTGGTCGCCTGGAGATAGTCCGGAGTGCATGTGTGAAGTCATCTCGCCATCCCCCTCAACTGCCTCTTTGCTGATGTGGTTAATTAGTGTGACATTTTTATTCATTCACAAAATACTTACTCTGACAATATAATTATTACGTTTGCTACAAAAATGTAATTTGGTGAAATTATGTCTCTCAGGAAAACGTCATCAAGGTTGCATTTTAGTTGTATAGGAAAGTCATTTTTAGGAGACTGGTTTGTTTAATGTCAGTAATTAGATTGTATTTCTTTAATTGCTCATATTGTTGTTCTTTCTTTCTGCTGCTGTAAATTTTGCTTTCTTATTGTCCTTACTATAATGTTGTTTGTCCTCTCAAGCTGATTTTTTAGTGTGTTTATGAGGCCATTATCTTTAGTAATTTGTTAATTGGTGAGAAAGCTGAAATACACGATAAATAAATAACAGTTTTACATTTCTAACCTTGTAGATGCCTCCGAACCTTACTTACACTGTCTTAAACTGTAAACTGCAATCCCTGCATCTCCCACTCAGCTCTACTAGCAAAATCTACCCATTATCAATGCAGCTGTAAAGCTTAAGGTCATATGTAAATAACTGCAATTTAAGGTCAAATGTCATTCTCATAAGAGAAAAGTGAATCATATTGGCATTTAATGTGGAGGTGAATTCATAAAATTGGGTCAGGAGTGTAATTATTGAACATATGGCAAGATTATCTGCATGTTACATTGTATACACTGTACAATGTTTAAATCTTTGGACTCAAATTACAACATTTCTCAATAATTTGCTGCATCTCTCAAGCTGTAGAGTGATCTTATTTTAAAATGCAGTTTTGTGCCAAGAGCAGAGAGTAACTGTATATCATTTCAACACATCTGAGTGGAGACAAATTCACAGCTCCCATCATGATTCTGATGGATACAGAGGAGAAGGAAGAGAGCACTCAATCTGCAAGCTCTGTAACTCACTGGCTGTCTCTGCTGTGGGTGTGGTGATGCTGCAGAAATAACATACACACAGTTAAAAGGTAAAGCACAAACACACAGACATGCAAACGCCCACATTTGAGAAATATTTTTGCAGACAGGATGTGTGCAGTACATTGTACATAAATGTCTCGTTAACCACCATCAGTTTAGAGGTGGCAAGAGGAGATGTAGGCTATTCTTCACTGCTGTCATGAACCTAGGACATCAGTGTGGGGGTGGTGTGAGGTGGTACCTGGATTGGTGGCAGAAAGTACTATTTATTATCTGGGAATCGTGTTGGGCAATACATATTACTAATTGATAACTAATCATCTGTCATTTAAATAAATAAGCCTCCACACCACATGTTAGCTGCAGCCAGCCAGTTATTCTGAAGTATTTATTGACTAGCTAGCTTAGTGCCACTAACAACCATGATTACTATAGTTCTTGGATAAATTTAATTCAGTTGAGTTTATCTATATAGTGTCAAATGTGAACTGGAAGCTGACTCCACAGGAGAGGAGCTTAATAAATAAAGCCTCTGTCTCCTATTCTTCATTTGGAAACTCTGGGAACCATAAGTAGACCCAAGGTCTGATTTACAAAGACCCTAAATTGTGTGCGCAATCTTGAAAATTGTGCATTTGGTACATTTCACTTATTTCATTTATAATTTGGCTCCTCCGGCCCCCAGATAACACCAGCAATCTGTGTGCAAACAGATAGCACCTGCCTTTCAAATGTAGCAAACTGAGATGTAATCCCAGCCACCAGAAATCGCTTTTAGGTTTGATATATCACATTGCTGGTGAATTTGAATTTTCTGCTCCGTGTATTTTCTTCCCCACTTTGCATATCTATGAAGGCACAGTTTCGAAATCCACAGCGTGTGCTATTTTGCTCATTGGAAAGATGCAGTCCCTAGTGCACATCTTTAGTAGATCAGCTTTTGCAGTTTTTGCATCTGATGTGATGCACAAATGTACTATGGGATAATATGGTACTAAGAGGACTAATATATGATTAAGTGTGATCATTAAGTACTTTTTATGTAAAGAGAAGAGTTTGAAATTTTATTCTAGATTTTACAGGGAGCCAATGAAGGGAAGCTAATGTAGGAAAAATATGATCTCTCTTTCTAATTACAGTCAAAACTGTGGCTGCAGCATTTTAGATTAACTTCAGGCATTTTAAGGAGTTAATGGGACATCCCATCAGTAGGGCATTACAGTAATCTAGAAGTAACAAATGCATGGTCTTGTTTCAGCATCCCTTTGAGACAGGATGCTCCTAATTACTCAGGTGGAAGAAGGCAGGTCTTGTGTTTTCTACTATGCTTGATGTAAATGAGATACCCTGGTCAAAGATAACTTAGATTCCTCCCAGTAGTCATTAAGGCCAGTGCTACTGTTTGTCATCTAGAGTAACTATATGATTAGATATAATATCTCGGGGTTTTTGGTCCCAATATAATTTTGTCTGAATTCAGAAATGGAAAAGTACAGTACATCCGGTTAATTATGTCCTTTAAACATGCTTGAAGTTTGAATAATTTATTTGTTTCATCAGTTCCTTTTAGTTATCTATGATCCTTTCACTGTTCTGCAGAGTGTGCTGGTAGTAATCAGTGGAATTTTCAATATGCTAGAAGAAGGCATGTGAGTACATATATATATAGGTGTACATTACATGTTGCAGAGTGGTTGTTACTGTATTGAAAACACTGCATTCAGGTGGGAAATATTCATTTCTCAATTTGTTTTCTAATGTATTAAAGTATATTGTATCCTTATTTTTTAGCAGTGCAAACATCACCAGGGGTAATCATGTCAATAACTATGATTCACTTATACAGTAAGTGGCCTGTTACCCCCTTAGCTCTAGGGATAAATGGATACCATGAAAATTAAACTAGGTCACAAGTCTGTTGAGGCCTTTGGTAAAGTAATGGAAATCAATCAGGGCTCTCTCATCAACGCAATAATCAAGTATGTCTGTTGGAATTGCAATGATTGGAAAACAGTTTGAGTTACAGCCATGCTAACCTCTGGGGCAGTTAGTGATGAGTCATGGTGAGTGGGACTTCTGAAGCATCCTCTGTGTCACTTGTCATTTTCTGTCTCCTCGCTTCGATCTGATGGGACACTGCAGGTCACATGCCGTGACACTGAGGAGATGATGACAAGAGTCACACACTTACTTACTTACTGCACTATATTATATATTTACAGAAATGTGTTGGATAACTAGTAAGAGCAGCTTATTTTGAAAACAATATTTCATGATGATGTCCTTGATGTGCAGTACAGAATGTATGATGTTTAATCAGCAGTTCTTCCCCAGAAAATTCATGCTGGTCTTACTCTGGAGCTGTGGCCACAGCAGTCTCAGTCTGTCTACCGCTCCTCACCCTTCATCAGTATGGGAGCTTCAGGACAAAGATTTCTCCACCCACGGTTTACAGAGAAAGTTGCTTCCACCCACCTATGGAAACACGGTCCCTCACTAAGTTATTAAAAACACACCTCCCTCAAGTAATGACAGTATTGGATCACACCTGTGTGTGTGGTTTCATTTCACTTTCATAAAACTAAATAGAAACCCCCAAGGTGAGAAAAATATTTGTTCACCTTTTGACTGTTTGGAGCTTGCTGTGTATGTGTGTGCATTTGTGTTTGTTTTGTGTTACTGCCCACTGGCTATTTTGTTCATATTGTCCTGGGGATATCAATAAATACTGATCATTGGATGAAAAACAAACTAAGGGCACAGCGAAAGCTCAGGTCAAATGAAGGCATCACACTGACGTAAAGCACAGAAACAGCATTCTGCTCATCAGAAGCAAACAAAAACAAAAAGAAATGTTTGTTTGTTTTTTGTTAGTTCCAAACTCATCTCTACTGAGTTTTTCAAAAGTTAACAAAAGCCAAACTTTATATACAGTATGACCTCCAATTTTAAGCAGAAAAACATATATAAGATGTGAGCTGGAATTATGTGTGGCTTTACAGTGATTATAACAACTAAAATGTTGTCTTCTCAGCCAAGTGAAACCAGACTGCAGTCTGCCATTGATTTATTGCCCAGAATAGTGACTAACTACCTGAGAGCTGAGTTGCACTAAACTGTTACTGCCTGAATTATGTTTATTTCCTGAACTAAGTAGAACCAATTGTACCAATAGCTCATATATTCAAACTTAAAATGGGTGTGGATTAAAATGGGTAGAACCATGCAAATTTTTTTACTTCTTATTAAACATGTGTAACAAGCTTGATGGACGGAACCAATTGGCAAATGTGAGTCATATTCTTACCTGTTGTTTTCATACAGAGAAAAGCAGTGATGAAAATACTGAAATAAACAATCTGTGTGGCTGTGACTTCCTTAGATACACACATAGCAGAAAAGGAGACTCACTATTTCAGCGGGTTTGTGTCTCCCATCACTACCAATAATCCCCTGGTCCCAGAGGCCCAGCAGTGGATCTAGCAGTAGAGCTAACCCTGCAGGTGGCTGTCTGAATATTATCCTTAAATTGCTCTGTGTTATGCATTAGCCAGTTCCCTGTGCTGAAGGGGGAACTTAGAAGGTGCAGTCAGATGCTTATTCTTTGATCTGGGTAGGGACTTAGGTAGGAAGAGGGTTAGACAATCAGCCAGTGAATGGTTGTTAAGCCAGCCAGAGTGATTTTCTGTCAAGAGATTGCTGTTTCAACTTCTCTTAGCAATTCAGAGAGGTAAGCCACCCTGTCAGACAATTAGGGGTTGAATAGTGAGCAAGGCAGCTATCCAAACAGCTAAGCAAGCCAAGGAGACAGGCATGGATATAAAAACTGTAGAGGCAGGTTTAGCAGCAGGCTGAGTTATGTCACATAGTCTGTCTGTCTCCTATTTGTGTTGGTGTTTACATTTGTGAGTGTGTCTGTGTGTGTGAAGAAGAGGTGGGGGCACACTGAGGTGGAGGCTGCATAACAGCACACAAGGGAAATCACTGTCAGAATGCAGGAGACGTGTGTCAGCCCTGACCCCAGAGGATGAGCAGTTGGATTAGCAGGGTCGCATCATGTTATTACTCAACATGGTGCATGTGGGTTTAGGCATGTGGAAGGCACCACTGTGCTGTCTGGTTTTTGTGTGTGTTCAAGCAGATATGAATACCAAAAAGCTTGGTTCCAAATAATCTTTGAGGGCACTGGTGAGCATGCACATGTGTAACTTCATGACATGTCCATGTCTCTATTTGTTTGCTATGTGTTTGTCCTGGGAATACACAATTGTTATTTAACAGTATCATTAATTAACAGTACACTTTGTACTTTAAGGCTGTAACATACTAAATGTGTAGTCTCTCTGTTTACAACACAGTGAAATAAAATGTGCTTAAAGGGGAACTCGTAATTTTCCACATGATAAAGCCTTTTGTGGCTCCAGAGGGAGCTGTGTGACATGTGATAGTTTGCCATAAGTGTTGATCGCTTGATCTGGGGCCTGAAGACTACAAGCAAATTAAAAGAAGTCGTTGTGTTATGAAATTAGCATAACACACCAACATAGGCAGCTCCATCTCTAACTGAGACTATGAGAGACAAAATGCCCATGTCTATCACTGATCAGTGAGTGGTTTCCATTGTTGATTTTGACCAGGAAGAAGAATGTTTTGAAAGTTTATATTGTTGGGTCATGTGTCTCCCTTTAAAAAATCAACATCTCATAAAGTCCACTATTAGATCAATGCCACAGTTCTCTTCTTTCAATAATGCAGGCACTGTCTCTTATTCCATGAACACAGTCTTTAATCTTGTTATTGTCAACTGCAGTTCATCACGTCCAGTGCAGATATACATTCAATCATTGCCTGAATGTGTTGTTCTTCGTGAGCCTCTTGGGAAGCAGGAAAAGTAAAATGCCATATAATGTGAAATAGCTGTATAATGCTGAATAGTATTGTGAAGTCAATAATAACATAAGCCAAGCTTTATAATACCATGAGCTTCATAAATTTGTCCGTTAGAAGATCTTATTTATGTCATGTCACTCATTGCAAACAAACAATGACAAATTGCAAACATTGTGTGTCATCAAAATGTCAAAAAAAAAGAATGTTTTGAAACATATAAAGAAAGTAGTGACTTTATGGTGAAACATTCAGTACAAATGACATATTGTTGTAAAACATGTAGTCCAGGCGGCCTGAGCTAGTGTTTCAGTACACAGTACTGCGTCTGAAGCCCCACAGAGGCGGTGTCAAATGGCCTCTGCAGTAGTTACTATCTAGCTATGCACTGTTACTGGATACCACTCCCTGATTGTGTATACATGTGCACATGCTCTAAAAGGAAGGTAGTGCACTTTATTTTTTATGTACCTGCCTATGTGTGTATTGATCTATGCTATATATTATGTATACAAATATTCTTCTGCATTATGTTTTGTGTTTATATTTGTCACCAGATGCACAAAACAACTCTCAACCATGATAGAGCTACTGTATTTGTGTCTGTATCAGCCATGCTTTATGTTTTGTTGAATGACTTTCTTTTAGTAGGTACCTTATGTGTTAAATGTGCTTAGGTATCAGCTGAATGTGCATGTGGCAAAATCTTCCCCATGAGCACAATAAACTATAAATGCTCTTTTCATATACTTGGAAGCATGTTTGAGTTTATAAACTTAATTTCCCCCTTTTCCCCTGAAAGAGGCAATACATCACAGAAGTATATCAATGCTGGCAGTATGTGTTTGCCCTGATGGTGAATCAGACATCAGCCAAGCTTCTTATACAAAGCTCCTCCAGAGGGAAATTCCCATAAAAGGTTAACATAAGTCACCTCTCAGAAAGTTCTCAGAGTCTATTAATCATGTTAAGATGATTAATGATTATATAAAGGGAATTATCTTTCAAAGTGTGCTCAGGCAGGTCACACGAGTAAAATTAGGCTTCGTTTAGAAAAAGAAGATAACCCTTATAGTCCCACAGTGGGGAAATTCATTTTGGACAGGCTGCCCCTTTGAGGCGCCAAGGGTCGGGGGTTTCGGTGGCTTGTCCAAGGACATCTCAGCATGTAGACACAGGAGGACTGGGAATTGAACCTGCAAACTCTCAGGTTGAAAGACAGCTGCCCTACCTACTGAGCTACATGCTGTTTAGCACAGGAACTTGGTTAGAAATACTTTTCATGGGCACAACAGAGCCCATCTTACCATATTATCCATTCAAACAAAGTATTTGAACATCACAGAAACTAAATGTTCCAATGTGGAAAGTCCTAATGAATATCGTAATAATTTTATATTTCAGGTATCAACATTTACATTGTTCAGGACGGTCCTCATGTTTTTATTAAAAATATGCTCAAAAAGTTAACATTGAGGTTAAATCCTTAGATCCTTTGGAGACCCAGACTCAGGAGAACTCCCTAGTAGCAGTGCAGAGATATTTGCTTCTAAATGTTTTTGAGCAAAGCTCACCCTTGTTACATTGTGTATTGTAGATTT
Organism: Helostoma temminkii; assembly: GCA_900302695.1. NCBI lineage: Eukaryota > Metazoa > Chordata > Actinopteri > Anabantiformes > Helostomatidae > Helostoma > Helostoma temminkii. The sequence continues at coordinate 65,375 of OMLM01008049.1, forward strand.
AGTTAGTCATTGTATCCACAAAGCCTCAAATAATTATTATTAGGGCTGTCAATGTTAATGCATTAATGCATATAATTAATCTAGAAATTTTTTTTAAAGTTTTAATGCAAATTTATCATATAACAACTTTGACCCCAATTTCTTCCTGTAATTGCAGCTGATGATGACTGTGTAATAAGACCATGTCCAATGCAGATAATACAATGAATGAGGAGACATCACCCAGCGATGTTTTTGATTTTGGTTTTTGTTGTTCTGATGTTTCGTTTCTTCTCTTTTCAAAAAAAATGTTGGTGAAATTAGCATAGGATTACAGGCTAATATGTTATGTTCATGGTTCCATGGTTTGAATACTGAGAATGTTAGCTGACTTAGTTCCCTAGCTAATCTTAGCACGGAGCTAGTCTGATTGTACACTTGAAACATAACTTGCACATGGCTAATTTGCAAACATCAACATGATCACAAAAATGTAAGCAAACCAACCCTAATAAGACCTGTGCATACTATAAAATTAAATCTAACTCACACTTACGGGAAATTTAGAGCCTCTAATTAACCTGGCTGCGCTGCATGTCTTCGGACTGTGGGAGGAAGAAGGAGTGCCCAGAGAGAACGCACGCAAACATGGGGAGAACATACAAACTCCACACAGAAAGAACCCTAACCCTGCCTTGTGTGCAACAGTAAGGTCTAAATAACATTATGTAGTAATATGGATCTTATTAGATCATAAATTCTCTCTTTGGTTGTTATATTTGCTATTTGGTTGACAGCAGTGTTGGAGAGATGCACAGAGAGGGAGAGAATGACAGAGAGCAAGAACCAGGTGAGAAATTGGTCAGGTAGTCGAGACTACAGCTTCTGTTTATGTCATTATATTTTAATTGATGTTGGTAGTTCATGAAGAAAGTGACTTTCTTCATTTTTTAGTATTTTGCACAATCCCATTACCTTTGTAAGCTAAGTGTTTAGCTAGTGTTTTCACGTAGACTGGATTTCTTTCTCTCCTGTTTATTGAGCAAACATAAACCCATCCAAGTCTGGATGTCTAAACTACATTAAACTAAGTCTAAAAGTTATAATTTAACCCACTGGAAGATTTACACAAACTCGTGAATCAGAAGAGAGAGGAATAGAGGGAAGTCCCTTTAGCCTTAAGGCCAGAGGGATTATAACATGTATTCACAGTTCTTATCAACTGGGCCCCAGAATAATATATAATTTTAAATTAGACATTTATGGTCCTCACAAGTGACCAAACAACCAGTGGATCCCATAAGTGACAAAAACAAGAATATGTATTAGTGTGTGTGTGTGTGTGTCTGTATATGTCTGCACAGGAGGCCAGCTCTACCCTCACCTGTAGGTGCAGTCACCCTGTCTCTGCATGGCAAGACTCAGTGGGCTGTTCCTGCTGCTTCTCTGATGTCACCACCACTCCCCCACTGAGAAGGCTGCATGCCTCCATCAGCAGGGCACTGATTGATCCTCCTCCTCCTCTTCTTACGCCTGTGCTTCCTCCTCACCATCCTTCCTCCATCTTTGACTCTTCACAGTGACAGTTTGAGTCTGCCTGAAGGCTGTCAGCAGGACATTGTGTTCCTTTTTTATACAGAAGTGCTGATGAAAAGGAAGACCACCTACATGTCCAGCCACAGTGCAGTTCAGTCAGAAAATTTAAGTAGAAATTTGTTATAAAATAATTTAATGCACTATTGTCATGTAAAAATAAAATCACATGAAAGTGAGATAAAGAAAAATGCATGTTATATTTAGAGATATTCAGAGATGCAATTAAATATAAAATGAGAAGGTTGTGTGTGTGTGTGTGTGTGCGAGTGTGTGTGGTGTTAAAAAGGGTTACAAATGTGTTCTAATGCTCACACAAAAAAACACAACATTTGCTATTACAACTGTAAAAATATAAGCAGAGAATATTACAAATTCATGAGGTATTAAAGATATATGAAAACATCAGAACAATTAAAAGAGAGGGCAAATTCACAGACATTTCCCTTTCTCACCATTGGTTTCAGACCCATAATAGCTCTCACTGTGTTGTTTCTTTCCTTTTTATCCACTTGCCTCATGCCTCCTATCTTCCTCTCTCATGGGTGTTTGCCTGATTGATATAAAATGCATTGCTTTTGAATCTTTAATTCTCATTAGTTCAAGCCCTGCATAATGGCTAGCAAATTCAAAATTGCCATCAATTATCTCTCTAGACTTCTCATTAGAGATTCTGGCCACAGTTTTTGGCTGCTGGTGTTGCTGTCCCCGACAGGATGCTGGCAGGTCCACCTCCACTAATAAGGAGAAAAGTGCAAAGTCACATAGAGAGAGAGTATCTCATGATTCTTGTCTTTTTCTTTTGTTGACTCCTTTTTATTTCTCTCTCAGCTTGTGTTAAAGCTTTTACACAGGCAAAGAGTCTGGCAAGGATGATAGTGTGTTCAAAGGTATGATCATAGTTCATAACAAAGGAAATCCCTAATTGGCCTATTTTTGTCACTTATTTTAAGATTCTGAAATGTATTGCATCGCCAGGCCTTTGTCAACTTCCACCAATTTCGTTCTGCATGGGAAGCCATACAGTAGGATGAGTGCTGAATGTTGTCTTAACTTTGCTCTGGGGACTGGAGAGCCTCTCAGAAAACACATAAGTGTATTCAGTGTACAACTATTCTGTTGTGTATACAATAAAAGATACACACTTTGTACTCACTATGTACTCTCTCTCTGCTATGCTCACTCAACATGTTGCATTTGCCAAGCCCAATCAACAGCACTCCCGGGAAGCAAAAAGGGAAGAACCAAATTCAATCAGACTGCTGATTTGATGGTATGTTGGAGGGGAAGCATTTATGTGCCCATGTGTGTATCTTTACACTCAACACCACGTCAAAGTCCACTTTTGTCTAAAAACAACCCTACAAGTATTTCTATTTAAAGGACTATCAGCAGCGTGTATGACTGCAGCTGGAGAGCTCTTGTGTTACTGCAGCTGCGCAGTGATTGTTATATCCCTGAGCAAAGTCCTCCATGATACTGTCTGAGGTAAACTGAGGTTGACATGCATTAACCCAAGCTTTGTTGAATATCAGTATTATTGCAAAACATCATGGCGAGGGCCTCATTTACAAAACTCCACACTTGTGTCATAGACACTGAAGGGGACATATGGACAAACATGACCAGACAGTTGGTTTTCTGGACCTGCAGGACTGGTTGAGATTGGACTGTGATATGCTCTGTGTTCTTTAGGACAGTGTGTCTGCTGCTATTTGCTTCTGATACAGAAGAGTTACTTCATCAGGAGCAGACCAAAGCCTTTGTTCTGATTGCTTCATCTCCATGTTTTTTTCCTGAAGTCGATAAATAACTAAAATGTGTATTTTAATGAGAATCTGTCACTATCTGTAAGTGGCATAATATGATTAGCCATAACTACCTTGTGAAATTCGTGTCACAGAAGACGTCTGTGCTGACACATAAAACGTTACTACACAACACCATATCTGTGTATGGGGATAAGACGAAGTGGCAGAAAGTGTGTGATGAGAAATGTTATGCCCCCCAGAATGAGACAGTACTTTATGTTTGGAGAAAGGGGAGGAATGATCTTTTTTTACTAGTGTGCAGGTGGTGTGATAAATTTCCCACCCCGGTGGCCATTTTAAGCAGCTTGGCCTGTTTTTGCAGACGTTCCAGGCACGGCTGTCTCAGGAAAATCAGACAGGAGCTATCCTGTAGAAAATGTACTCTGTACTCTGTTTTTTTTGTTGTTGTTGTTGTTGGTTTTTTTTTTTTTTGCATATTTGACACACTTTTAGATTCAGATCATCAAACTATCTATGTTGTCAGGCAACGTATTTTGTCAATGAATGAAACGTCACACTAATTACCAGGAACTGAGTCACAGAGACGGATCGGGTGGATGGTGGGCGTATAATGTGCAGGACTGAGAAGCTGCAAACCCCAGATCAGGACCGGAGTCCTGCATGAGGTTAGGTTTAGTCTTGACGAATACTTTAGTTTATGGTAAGGGACAGATTGTTGTTGTGCTTACATTTTTATGCAGACATTGTGTGTGAAGTCATCTGTTACCCACAGTCTTTCCCTGACCCTAACCCAGTGGTATAAGTGCCTGAACCCAACTATAAAACATGTTAACAAAGTCATATATAACTGCAAGATCTGTGGAAGTGGAAGTGGAAGAGGAAAAGGGATAATTTGGTGGATAAAATACCTTGCCTTTGGACATTTAATTGATTGAATGTATTTGTGACTTTTCATTTATGTTAATTGTGAATATATGGTCATTATGTTGACAGGAAAGGTTCCGTTGCAATTACATTTCTTAGAAAAACTAAATCTCGATTGCAGTTTATTTATGTAGAAACATATTTTTTTAGGAGACATGGTTGGTTACCTTTGTGTAATATTAAAATTAGTTTGACAATCTGAAAATAAGTGTGAAATTTAAGTGTGACAAACAAACACTGGAGTAGGTAAATATATGAATACAGGGCCTCATCTTTTGCTATAAAGAGCAGGGTTTTCCATGGATGTACTGTATATGAGGCCAGTAATCGCCAACATTATCTTTCACAGTTTTATGGTTGCTGTTCAGTATTGGTACTTCTCTTATAGGACTCATCTGTATGCTACAGCAATAAGATGCTTTCATTTTCTGCTACAGAAATGCTAGCTGAATGTATAAGGATTTAGCATACCATTGTTAAATTGTGCTGAGTGCTAAGAGAGCTTTTTATATTTGTATAACAAGGCTGGAATGCATTTTTGGCATGGTGGATTAAATTCTAATTGAACAGGATAGTATGAATTCATTGAGCTGCACCACCTCTTCATTGTTGAGGCCAGTCTCTCTTGCTCTTATTCACCCCTCCTACCTCAAAATACCACCTTCTTTTATTAACTATCTTAAAAAACTAAAGCCATTAAGACACCTCATTGTGTGCAAAAAGTAAAATACATTGTGAAAGTAGATGGAGCTCATTAGCTAACTTGTAACAATAACTTGTATTTTTTACATGACAATATGAGTTTTAGCATGTTGTTACTATTGTGAAACAGCAGCAAGGTTTCAGTCACAGTAAGTTGCCTGGTAACCAGCGCTAAAGCTGCACTGAACAACACACAACAGTAGCAGAACCTATATAGGAAAATGGGGGAAAAATAACTATGTAATACAAAGCTTCAAATAAAGCTGTAGTTACTGTAGATATATCCAAGCTGTGACATTATTGGTCTTAAGAAACTCTCCAAAGAGTCTAAAACTAAACTGCATTCATAATCACTGTACAGTCGTTAAGTGTGTGCAGACCAAACCCCCTCCTTCAAGGACAGATATGTGAGAGGTAACAAAACATATTTTCGCTGCATAATACACCCTGGAGACCCCTGTTGAATCCCTGGCCATGAACTTTGTAGCCCCATGACTGTTTTTACTTTTCAAGACTGATTTATACATTACAAGCTTCAAAATGTTTACTGCTCTGCTCACTCATTGTCTGTAGCAGAGATGAGCAACCACATTCCACCAACACCGGGGTATTCCTGTCCTATCTGCTGCTGTTGCTGTCTAGGTGGAAAGGCAGCTGCACTAATTCACACAGCTGTTAATTGAAATAGCTTCCTCACCTACACCTTGAAATAAAACAGGTTCAGTAATTTGGTCAGGATGCTGGCACAGTTGTTCCAGTAAAAATAAAAATATCATCCACGTTACAGCTCAGCAATTCATTTCCAGGTTGATTCACAAGTGCCTGTAGGCATGACACCATATGTTAGTCTTCACTTGTTTACTTCTTTAGACTGGACACAAGGAGAAATCGATACTGTTCACTGACAGGTCAGTAAATAGCCTCTATCCAATATTTACTGGTGTCAGTGATCAGCAGGCATCCTTTTGCTAACATCTTCTTCTACTCAGCCTGAGTTTAGAGCTCTGCCCAAGCTGAGTAACTGAATCACCTGGTCTAATCACGGACTTATCCCATTATCACACTATCACACATCATAATAACATGTTGTTTAATCGATGTGGAGCCCGTGGTTCTAGAAAAGGACATTTAATTTGGGTTGTTGACATTTCTGCTCAGACAAAATGATAAGGCTTCTTTCTGGAGAAAAGAGGATGCACGGGATACAGCAGAGGCAGACTTTACCATTGGGCAAAGGCCTTGGGCCCCAAATAATCAGTGGCCCCATAATAAAAACCTAATCAACTTTTAGTTAAGGTTATTTTTATTCTTTGTTAAACAATTAGGTAATTATAAAAATCCATATGTTAAAATGGCATCAGTGTAACTAGTGTCTCAATGCTCCCCATCTTGCTCAGTCTCAAATACATGTTGACTAATACAAGTAGTGATTCAGGTGTAAAACAGACTGATGAGTGAGAGATCTGTTAACTGCAAATGTGAAATGAAACTTCACAAACAATAGAACCAACAAAACTTCAGTCACTCTCACATACTCTCTTCTCAGCAGTTTACTAATAACCTTTCACTGAAGCCTAAAATGCTGACTTCACTGTTTCTCAGCTCTTGCTATCTTAATTTGTTACATATATAATTAGCCTATTAGTCAATAGCTGGCTAATTCAGTTCAGAACCTCTTTGAAAAAAAATAGGAATTTAAGGCTGTTAGTGGTATATGGCTAATATTTTTTTGTGTTTTAAATTGTTACACTGATATTTATTTAACTTATAATGAACATTAGGCACTTTGATAATTAGCTGTGTGTACATTTTGATGGAGAACTTAAAAATGTTCTACAACAGTAAGAACGTTGAAATATTTTGTTTGTTTTTTTAACTGAGCCTTCCTGAATCAGTTCAGCTCTGAAAACCTGCATGCCCAGACCTTCAACAGGAGCAGATCTTTAATGAACCGAACTGACTCAACTGGAGTGTGATAGGAGGAACTGAACAGAATTTAATTGGATTTCTGAACTCACTGGACTTTTGTGAGCTGGAAAATTGAAACAAAACTAAACAAAACAAACAGTAAACAGTAAAATACCTATTTATACATTTTGTTTTCATATTCTTGTGTTTAGATTGTTATGTGCGCTTCTAACACATGGTTTAAAACATTCATTCATTTTCACTTGAACCCTTTTGTTCTGAACAGCAGTCAGATTCCATAGCCCACACACACACTTTATTCGCATTAATCTTCAGCATTTTTAGCCTCTCATACAGGGTACACTACTAAAGTGTTTCTGAAAAAAAGAAGCAACTTCTTTTTTTTTGTGGGGCCAGTGAGTCCTGACAACAATAATAGTATTGACATTGTTAAAGAGCAGCAAGAAGCCACTGCTTGCCCTAGCAATAGTGTTAAAAGTTTTAGAGCTGACAGATAAAGAGCACTGCTTAACAATGCAGAGAGGACCGGTTCAGGTAAAGAACAGAATGTTTCTTACAAATCCTGACAACTGAGAAGAGCATGAGCAGTACACTTAAATACTGGGAATAATGACCGGGAATAATGACTGAATGCTCTGGAAGCAGACAATAACCTAAATCCTTTGAGAATTGTGCATGTTTTATAAGTGCCAACCAGCAGCTTGTACTTTACTACAGACTAAAGAGCTAAACATGAAAATGCAGGCAAAAGCTAAAACAAAACTAAAGTCATGAAAAAGCTGCAGTTGCTGTAAGTTTTCCCAATTTGTTACATCATTGGTCACTGAGTTGTAAATATTAAATCTGTTTAAATAAATGTTCTTAATGGTTCTTAAGTATTAAGAGTATTATACTTGGATTAACAAGCAAACAGATTCCTCTGCTGAGTACATTGTGCATTACATATTATCAGGCGCCATTTTCCGGTATTTGCTTTCAGTTTGTGAATACTGCATAATGATCAGGTTATCCTGAACTGAACTAAGCTCCATGTTTTAGCACTTGAGTGTTCACTATCTAAACCAGCATTACATCACGTTATGTTAGCAGTCAAACAACAGACATCCACAGGAATTAATAGAAATCTCTCCCTTTAAAGAATACCTTAAAACTCCAATGTCCAACAAACCTTTTTTAAGCACGTGTCGATTTTGGACCATTGCTATTGTCAAGTCAGCCAGCCACTAATAAAGTTATCATATCACAAGCATGATAAAGAAAATGGTTTTACTTAATCATTCAGAGGTTTGTCCATGATGCACCATTGTATGCACTGTGTAGATATTATAACACATCCCATGTAGCTATATTTTCCCTTCCTATCCTGGTTTCAGAGCACCAATTATTATTGAAGCGTCCGCAGTTGAATCAGGATACAGTACTCAGCATACAGAAATTTAAAAATTAAAAAAATAGAATACAATTGTTCTGTTCAACATACTTTAATTCCTGTATGATTCATGAACTATCAGGACTTGCAGTATCTCATACATGCAAAAATGATAAATTAATTAATGCTTCAACTGAACTGATTTCATCAGTTGATCATTTGATCTGCTTCAAACACAATGCAAATAAACTAAAGTCTGAGGCTTACAAGATGGTACATATTGACCATTATATCACAAACAAGTATGGTGACGAATCAACTGATTTAGTTAGGGTTTGTGTTAAAGAGCCAGAGACAACTATTATGCATAACTCAAGGGGGTTATAATGTTAGTTGTGTGTATATACACACATATTTTATTTTTGGATGACACAGGAGTTTTGCCAGTATATCCTTTAGTTGGTATTTAATTATTTATTAAGCTTGAGGCTGATCAAATGTATTTTGGTGACATCAATAAATGTAAGTATTGGGTCCAGTGTCTCTGATATATTATATGTATTGCTGATAGTTCTAGATCGAAGTTGTGGACTTATAGAGGAAATGAGAGACCCAAATAGCCATCCCAGGAGCCTTGTCACCAGCTTGGCTGCCAATGCAATATCTTAACTGTGAAGCAGCTGCAAAAATAGGTGTGTTTGGATTAATAGAAATTAAATGTCCAACATTTCCAACAATACGCATTAACCTTATATCGATTGAAAGCAGAACATTTAAAAATAGCACATTCTCTCTCTCAACAATACAACCACACATGTTAAGCCAATCAGGTCACTGTGATGTCAGCAGTACTCACAGAAGGGCAGGGATCATCACAGTTTGGCTCTGCTTGGGAGCATGGATGTATTATCATGGGTCAGTGCACAGCCTTGCGCTGTGAGAATGCAAGAGAAATCCACATGAGTGGGACACATTATTTTTAACAATGATGCAGTGTGAAGAAATGAAAGAATTACAAAAAGGAAGAGGATATATAACTTTCTTATATTCATGTTAATCTACCTCACGACCACCATTGTGTAGACAGGAAGGAAACGGTGATCTCTGTGCTGAAGACAGAATAATGAGAGAGCATGACAAGAGTTGATTTGATAAGTAGGAGCCGTGCATATGTCCATTCATAATGCACATACACTTTTACTGGTAAAGAGGAAGTTGTGTAGATATAACGATTAACTGTACATATTGATCAGACAGCATCAGAGGTTGAAAGGCTAAGTTAGAGGGAACATAATCAGCAGAGAAAAGCAAACAAAAAGCCTTATTCGGAGCGAGATAACACACTGTGTTGAGGGAGTTTGAGTGTGAGAATGGAGCATCTGCTCCTGCACACTGGGCCTCCCAGCTAGTGCAAGCAAACACTCACACTCTCACACGCATAGATACAAACAGATACACACGCTCAGAACCAAAATGCTGCTGATTCTAATGAGGCCGAAGCCTGCTGGGCAGCAGGGAGGCTGTTCCAGTCTGTCTCAGGCTCTGATTCTTGTCCCAAAGCTCCTCACACGTCATCCACTGTTTCACACCATCCGCACTGGTTTAAACTGAATGATGCTTCCTTCCAGCATTAGCTCTACACTATAGCCACACATTAATTGGCTTCTAAGTTAATAACAATACAGCTTTGCTTACAGTTCAATACTTTTTTTTGGAGTGACTTATTTTATTGAGAGTTTAATATTTTGTTTGGTTAACAAAGCAAGTAAATTAAATTGAATTGATGATTTAATTCAAGTATCACTGTTAAGTAATACTACCAATTGCTATAATTCTGCAGTCTAGAATAGGCTAGGTCTTATTTAGAATGGTTAACTGTTTCCCATATGTGTTTACACAAAGCAATTACTATTACTTTCTACACAACAGATTTTTTGGAAATAATGTATATACTATTGCTGTACTAAATTTACAATGTACAATGATTACAAAGGCAGCGCTCCTGCAGGAAGTGTGTGACAAGCCAGGGAGGGTTGTTGTGAATTACATTACTCATGATGCTCCTCACCATCACATGTAAATAAGCAGAGAAGATTGTGACTTATTCCAGGGCACTCACTCCTAAATTGAACTAAATGGTCCTGGAGCTTTCAATCATGTCACATTATCTTAATTAGCAGATGGAGTTTGCCGGTCGCAATGGAATAGAAAACAGTCGATTCAAATTTACATATTTTTTTCAAGATCCTTCCATCCATGTGGCTTATAATCTAGTTTTATGGCCCTTTATCTTGAATTTTCTTCGAAAAGTATTTTTCTCTGTAATGCTTCATTTTTAATATCTGACAATATTTTAAAGTGGCCTGATATTTATGCTAGTTTCAAGAAACCCTGTATTTTGCTTATTCACAGAGTGGTGTTGTTTGCAGTAAAGGATCAGGAGTCAGTACTTGATGGACTACTGTAACTGTAGTAAGGAAGAAAAATTACCAGTAGGATAACATATAAAAATATAAGTAAATCCTATTTGTTTCTCATGTATATATCCTTTCTCCTTCTTCAGGATTTTGTATTTGCAGGCTCGCTGATGTTTCCCAGTGTTTGTCTCTCCTGGGTCTACTCATTTTATCTCATCCAAACTCCACTTCATTCAGCCGCTGTGAGTGTCCTTCGCCCCCATCATTCATTCGCTCCGACACTCTCTTTGCTTCTGTGTCTCAGAGTCTCTCCATCAACAAGAGGGATAAGCCCAAATAAATCTGCCTAAAGCCTTTGCACAGATGATGGTCTCACAAGAATGATACCTATTCCCTCTCATTTGAAGTGACACTAATGGCATATTGATGTGCATGCAGATTAACAGATTATTGCATTTGTGTATGTGTGCATGGTGGATGGGGAGTGTGCGCTCATTGTTGGTTGTGTTTTAATCCCACTTCTTAGGACCCTATCATAATTTCTGATCACTTTGAAGGAATTTACTTTTTCCTTACCACAGCAAACATATATTAGCATGAGCTACCGCTACTGTTGATAGTGTAATTCATAAGCAGAAAACATTTTGATTCATTAAGGACTGACTCAGCTTTAAAGCAGCACATCCTAATCAATTACAGCTGTGTGAAAGCATTATTTTGCAGGCACTACGTGTATAAACTTGCTCTGTTTGCACGGCTCATGTCACACGTTAATAAACATACAGAGTGATGGTGGGAAAAGTAAAACCACAAGGCTACTGAAGTCACTAATTGTCAGCTGGGGTCAGGTGTAAGCAAACCTGGAGTCAGAAAGGACAATAGAGATGTGGTTTAGAGCTACATTGGCTTATAAAACACCCAAACACTGTCAGTGAGCTACTCACAAACATTATCAGCTGAGGTGTGCCATGCCTTGCAAAAAACAGCTCTAGGAAGACCTACCAATAAGAGTTGTTGATTTGCATGCAGGTTAAAGAGTTTAGATATTCATCAGTCCACTGTTTGACAAATGGTCCATAAATGGAGGCTATTTTGTACTGTATCTACTCTCCATACAGTGCCGTGAAAAAGGATTTGACATATTAACTGATTATTTAATTTATTAAGGTAAAAAAAGCTGCCTGGTCCCATGTGAAAAAAGCAATTGCCACCCCCTTTCTAAACTGTGAATGAACTGTGATTACCCACATTTTTTAGAAAGGTGAGTTCAATTTCACTTGCCACACAAAGGCCTGATTACTGCTGAATCAAGAAATCACTAAAGCTGCTTTCACACATGCACTGGACTCCGGACATTACTCAGACATTATCCTTCCAGCCTCCTAGTACAAAGTCTGCATAATGAGAGAGTGGGTGTTACCTGTTAGTAGATCTGCCCATAAAGAAATATTTGTCATGCTTTCTAATGTTGTATTGCATTTCTATACATATTATGCATTATTTCTAATCATGTGATTGGCTCTTACTCGATGCTGTAAACAAAAAAAGAAAATCCTGAAGAAGAACGTCTGGCCATCAGTTTGTGACCTCGAGTGCACTTGGGTTAGGACAATGACACAAAATACACAAAATACACAAGTCCACTTCTAAATGGCTCAAATAAAAAAAAACAAAAAAACAAATGAAGGTTTAGGAGTGGCCTATCAAAGTCCAGACTTAAGTCTGATTGAGATGCTGTGATACTATTTATTATCCATAGAATTAAAAAGTATTTTCATGCAATTCATAAACGGATCCAAGGATTCTCACTGACTGTGTTCCATCTGTCAAATGCATTTCTTATCAGACAGCATGACAGCACTCTTTTTGCAGATGGTTGTTTGGGCATGGCTATTTTTAAAGTGATAATAAAGCTTGGAATGTCAGCATGGTAAAGAACAGGAGGGGACAAAGTCATCAAAAAATATCCCAAAGGAGTGATTTCATCTTTTATTTCAAGCCCCATAGCTAAACTAATATAGTGAAGCAATCTAAGATGGCTCTTTATTTCTCACCTCATCTTCTGGATGTATGCATTTGTGTGTCCCTGTGTGCTTGCATACCCATGAGTGCACCCTTGTGCCTGATCATTTGCAGAAGGGGAGCTAAAATGGAGCCTTTTGGTTTTATCGTTAGTTCAAAAGTTCCCCTTCAATGGGAGACTGTTAGTTTAGCTCACAGTTACACACAGTTCCCATTATCAGAATTTCTTTTTTTAAAATGGGTTAAAAGCCAGACACATACAGCTGTAGGCTGGCTCTATGTTGGTGTTGTATTAAGGATTATTACATTGTAGTTATGTCTGTGTATGTGTGACTGGGGTGGGTGGCTTATTACCGGTGTCATAGACTCAACGTCATTATGTCACATATTAGAAATTCACACTGACCCGAATCTGATAGATCGCAAGGCGATTAAGCAGCAAATTATAAACCAACAGCATTTTTACTTCGTCAGAGGACAGAAATTTCCCATTGTACCAGGTGCTGTTTGTGCATCTAATACATGGTATGCCTCCCAGCAGTGCAGTGAATTCACATCCACTTCCTTCAGTCGCATCACATCCAGCTGAGGCTCTCACCGCCTGCTCTGTCCTACTTAGCTTTTTAAAAATGTTTCATACAAGCACACTTGATCTGGTTTGCATGTTCCTAGTGTGTTTATGTGGCTTTCTCTGTTGCCCCAGTTCAAATTCTTCAGACATGGATATCAGGTGGAGTGAAGATTTGAAATTGCTCACATGATGAATTTGATAATCTTTTGCTGCACTGACCCAGACAACATACAGATGTATTTTGTCACTGGTGTGTGCTGAGCTTTTACTCTTTATTTGTGAGTAAATGCTTTTTAAATGCTATTGTGGGGTACAAGAGATGGGTTAAACTCTCCAGTGGTTCAGCATTGTATTAATCTGCAGGTGTCATACAATACTGTAGCTTTTCTGCAACACTGAATAGTATTATCTGGTAATGCTGTACAATTATGCGTGTCTATTCGTTAATGTGCTTTCTGAAGTCTTAGTAAATTCTACTGTAGCACATACATTTTTATTGAATGTTACCAATATGCTAGTAGTGAAAGTATTTTAACACAAACTACACCATGCATTATAATTGTCATTGCATTATTACATATACACATTTTAAGAAGTGGATACAAACTGTTTTCTCTGCTGTCCTTTATTTAGATAATGTGTCAATAAAAACAAAATGCAAAAAAAAAAGATATGGGACAGTTTTCATGAAACAAGCTTTAAATCAAACAATAATGTCATTGTATAAAATTGTCTGGGAAAATGATGTTAGAAAGCAGTTACCTATTTACGCTGTCGGGAGACAATGATGTTTGTTTTAATTCAACTGGAATCATATTTTTGGCCATGTAAGTCAAATATTCATGTTCATTTTTACTCTGGATTTGGTCTCCACCATTTTCTTTTTCTTGCGCACTTGCAGAAGCCTCACCACTGCAAGTGGTATGTTTTCAAGTTGTCTGCCCATGGTTTCCTGTCACACAATGCTAATGTGTCCACATCAGGGCTCCCATAACCACAGAGTCATTCTGTATATGAAAATGATCTTGCAAAGTTTAGCTGCAGTATGTTTGACTGTGAAACAAATTCCAAATAAAAGAAGAAACAGATGAAACAGATAGTAGAAGCGGAAAGGCTGTAAACAAGAGGCCTTGGAGGTCAAGGCAGTTTCATGTGGGAGCTTGGTAAGAGTCCAGCCTCTTGTTCTCACCCCTGTCTCGATGAGTCAGTTCTGGTCCTCTCTCTGAGTTCAGCTTGCATATCTGCCTGCCTCCACTGCTGTCACTGCATATCAGCATTGTGTTAATGTTAGAGTCTTACTTCACCATTCATGACTCTACTCACCCACTCAGGAGACAGAAAAAAAGATGGAAAAAACTAAATAATAAGGACTGAAAGGAGAAAGACAAAGAATGCAGAAACAATTCAAGAAATGGCAACAATGACAACATGAAGGAGATTATAAAATAATACAATATTATCAAGCTTTTCTTCTGAACCCATTCGTGAGGGTCTTTTTGTGTGGGACATTTTCCAACTCTGAAACGCATGCACAAATCTTGCAGGTATATTGGTGTGAAAGAGAAAATTTAATTAACTTTTATTCTTCACCAAAATCTCATTCTCGGTAGAGAATCTGAGCACATCATAAAACATCTCCAGGGAAACTGGAATAAAGAAGCAATTTTCACAAAAATCCCATCACAGAACTCTTTTAAGCCTCCTACAGAATGTATTTAGAAAGCAGGCAGTACCAGTCACTAATTGCGTAATTAGCTGCTGCCTTTAGTAAATCTGATGCTAATTACATACAGATTGTAACAGCAAATAGAATGAATGCTTTCTTTGCATATGCATCAGTCAGCACACCTGTCTGTCAATCTGCATAATCAAGTCACCAAACACAAGTTAACACAAGCTACTTTCATACATGCACTGGAATCCAATCCTCCAGACTTAACCAAGGTGAATTCAGAACACAAACATTGACAGATAATTTCAATGTCAATATGCTCAGCACAAAACAAGAAAATATAGGAAATATTGAGCTTTCTTTAGCAAGCTTTCTACTCCGCTCCTCTCATTCAGGAAACCAGGTTTCTACACATAACATGTTGTTTCTAATCATGCAATTCACTCTTCTTGTAAAATTGATCTCTGTGGTGTACTTTTTGTGTCACGTCATGGCCCCTGTATGCTGTACTAGGGGCCATCCCTCACCAAAATCAAACAACAACTATTCCCAAGTGAGAACACATCTCACCTGGAAGTTCTTCTACAATCTGCTGCATAAGTGAGCACACAGGCTGCACAAAGTCTGGACCTGATTTCCCAGACCTAGTCCAGAGTGCATAGGTATGTGAAAACAGCATTAGTGTACTGCCTTGGCCCAGTATGATTTGAATGATAGTAAGAAATGTTTTTATAGTACTATGGATTTATAGTTATTCCTTGTTTCCTTGTCTAGTTTACAGGATAAAGGACTTTTTTCAGTCAGCCTGAAGTGTATTTTAATTACTGAACCCACACAAATAAGATTACAGTACAATGTTAAATGACATACAATAGACACACAAGTGTACAAAAATAGCTGTCTTGAAATATCTTATGAAATTTACATTTCAAATCAAATAAAATCTAACACAAAATCACAAAAATTGACGAACTTTATGACGCACATCCATAACTACAACAAACAATATTTAGCCTTACATGATATGAAATGTGTGTTTAAAAAATAATCACGCTGCAAACATTTTTTAAAATCATCTCAGTACAGTAATTTTGTTTCAGACCAATCAAAACTTTGTAGGCAAAATGTGTTTGGCTACAACTCTCCTTTGTTTACGGACAACCTACTACTAAAAAGAACATTAATTGTAGATCGTTAATTCAAACAATGCGTGCTGGAAAGTCTGTGTGAAGTTTTTTAAATCAGTTTAATGAGTTCTGTGAACTGAGAATGAATTAATTCAAATCATAATTTTAAGTTAAAAGAGTTGATGTCAAAACTAATGTTTCTAAGTTCTGACATTAATAAAAGGAAATTTTAAGTTGAATCATCTTGTTTGATTTTCATTTCAAGTTAATAAAAAAATATTAGCTGATTTCACAAAATTCCTGAATGAGAATTTACAGAGTTGATAAAAAGCAATATAATGTTCACTGACTGTGCTACTACGGATCCACTTTACAGAGCTAGTCACATTATGAAAAAAGAAGATTACCGCACTCAGTGTGTGCTGTGATGCCAACAGCTCTGCATGACAGATTTAAACTCATTAGTCTCCATTTCTACTAGGAGCTATATAAATGTGGCAACTGTCTCTGCAATGAAGTACGAACAGTTTGTTTAATAAATCCTTCATTCCAGCCAAGATATGTGCACAATGGTAATGACAGATCTGTTATCTCTGCTGGCCATTAGCCTTGGTGTATAAAGTCATTAAAGGATGTAATTAACTCCCATTGTACTAGAGACGGCTTGTTAGCAAATGAGTCCAAGCTGTATGTAGCATTGACGTGGGTTTCCTGCTAATGGTGACCTACATGTGGTGAGAATTGTTATGCTTCCTATTGTGTTTTTTGTAGTTGTGTTTGAAGTTTGAAGTTTGGATGAGACCACAAATGACTTTATTATCACTTGCAGTATGCAGATGAAGCACATTATTTCCTTTCTTCAGATGCAGATGCAACACTTCAAGACATGTATCACTGTACAGAATAGTTTACAATGAAATAGCACAGTGATTTGGTGAGTTACATATAGGGAAAACAAGAAAATGTCTGTAAAAATGTCATACAATTGTGCCTTTATTCAAATCAGTGTACCTTAACGAGGCTCTTCATATTTTTCTATGAACACCTGCAGTTATGGTGCGATGATAGTATTAACAGTACTAGATTGTTTTTTCTCGCATGGTTCCTGTACCAGCCTGGCCTGAAGTTTGCACGGATGCCACTAATTTGCCACATATATGATTTGCATAAATAAAGGAGGTTCTTTCATATGATCTGAGACTTTGGCGTGATACAGTAAGTCATACAGGGAGGTTTTATTTGTTTGTTTTTATTGTATCTAGATGATAACTCATTGATAGGGCCCCTGAAATCTACCTGCTGCGAGAATGTAATAAAACCCAGATCCTGGCAGATGAGCCTCTGCTCAGTGTTTGTACAACAAGCCATTCTGCTGTTTCATTAATGTCCACATTCTCTCACTTTTGTCAGTAATGGCTAAAACTAAAGAACTGAATAATGTGTCTGTTGTATTAATGCTGAGTTTTATTACAGCCTTTATTATAATGTCTTATTGCAGTTGTTTAGTCCATCACTTTCTTATTGCTAAGAGCAGGGCAGCATCTCCAGGGTAAATATCTGACTTTCATACATTGTGTATATGTGTTTCCACTGCTATGTGATGTAAACTTTGTCACCTCCTAGATCTGTGAGACTTTGGATGAACTTTCTGTGGACATCTGCATGCAGCCCCAAACTGTTCCTGTACTAACAGTCTACAGTGCCAATGCACTGCACATGTGCCAGGCAAGTGAACTAGATGCTTGTTTCATTCAAGGTGCTGGTTATCTTTATATTTGACACTTTTGGCACTGTTCTTGTCTTGTTACTTTTCATGTTTTCCTATTCTCTCTTCCTCTTGTCATTGCTTACCTGCCAGAGATTTATACAGGTACATCCCATACATACATTTGGTACATTGTATGGAATGTATCTGTCTACCTATCTCCAAATGTAGTATGAATAGAAGTATGTGAGTGACCATGACACAAACACAGATCCTTCCGAGAGCTACAGAAATAGAATGTATGAACTGGATTCTAGATTGCCCAGTTGGACTTCCACTAAAATCCCAAACAAAATGTTTTAAATTAATTTGACAGAGCCCTAGATTGACCCTCCAGTGGCCATAGAAATTGCTGTACAGAAGCTGTTATAATCATATCAACCTGTTCATTATTGTATACAATGACAATAACAGAATAAGTCCTCTAATACAGTGTTATGAAAAGTTTTTTCTACCTAATTTTATTTTTTTGTATTTATTTATTTTTTGCACATTTGTCACACTAAAATTATTGAGATCATCAAACAAAGAATATGTATATATTACACAAACATAACCATAACATAAAATGCAAACCTGCCTAGTCCTATGTGAAAAAGTAATTAATTAAAAGTAATTGGAACTGTGGCGACCCTTCCCAGGAGTGGCCGGCCTACCAAAAAAAACTAATAACTCATAACATCTGAAGAACTGCAGGCCTCACTTGCCTCAGTTAAGGTCAGTGTTCATGATTCAACAATAAGCCAAAAAACATTTTGATTATTGCCCAGACTTAAGTGCAAATATTCTGATGATCTGATGAGACAAAAGTTTAACTTTTTGAAAGAATGATGTCCCGTTACATCTGGTGTAAAACTAACACAGCATTTCATAAAAAGGACATCGTATCAACAGTCAAACATGGTGGTGGCAGTTTGATGGTCTGGGGCTGCTTTGCAGATTCAGGGCCTGGACGACTTCTGCACTCTATTGGTTGATTCTGTGCTCTACCAGAAAATCCTGAATCAGTTTGTGACCTGGGTTATGCAGAAGGACAATGATGTGAAACACACCAGCAAGTCCACATAGTCAAAGTCTGGATTTAAATCCGAGCCTCCAATGTGAGGAGTGCGCTAAAATTCCTCTGTAACAGACTCAATGCCAGTTATTGCAAATGCTTGATTGTAGTTGGCACAACTAGATTTGGAGAGTAATTACTTTTTTACATAGTGCCATGGAGGTTTGGACAGCTTTTTGCCCTTAATAAATGAAATCATTATTTAAAAACTGCATTTTGTATTTACTCAGTTTATCTCTGGGTAAAATAAAATGTGACAACTATGCAAAAAAAATCAGAAAGAGGGCCATTTTCACAGCACTATTTTTAACAAAATGCTTTTTTTAACCTAAAAACCAAATTGTTTTTGTTTAAACCTACACAAACCTTTATCATAGCATTGTCTCATCATAAGAAGGTTGCAGTAGGGTTGATAATGCAGGAATTGCTTCTTCTGGTCTTAAAAGGAGGGCAAGAACAAACAGCAAGCAAGTTCATTAGGAAAGAAGAATTTGTTGCAACTTGTTGCCAGTGTTTAAGTAAACCATTTATCACATCTAAAAACAAAATTATTATACAGGGTCGTTTTTTTTCCAGTTCATGAGAAGATGATATTTTGGACATACATTTTTACAGGACAGGAACAGAAAGGATCAGGTCACAGCGGCCACTGAAGAAGAACATTGATGTTGACATGATAGGCCCACTTCATGCTTCCTCTGGAAGGTACAATGTTATACAACTTATATTAACCTGTAAGTATTAATACACTTTATACCTTCTCTGTAATTTTGAAAATGCTACATTTGTCATGGGAATGTGTGATTAATATGTATTAGTAAAAACATTTAAATGACTACACACAAATTCTCAATTCATCTATATTTTCATGTTTGTATTAGTGTATGCTTTTAGTTCTTCTGTGCTTTAACTGTTCAGTTACTTGGTTCCATGACAACTAAAGAAAATACTGTGTTTCATTCTGCCCTTGAACTTAGATTTGTCCTTTATAGTAAAACCTTCAGTATTAACAAGTAGCAGTTGTGCCCATTTTTGTGTGTACCTTTACCTTTTAAAGTGCCACAAACGTATTTTTTGTTTTACATGTTAAGTCAGTAACTAATGAAGGAATAATGTCTTTGTTTCAGTATAAGTAAAAAACAGGATACTGTTGGTCATAAATCCTTGGCTTTGTATACCTTTTGATGATTCCCATAAAAGTTTTCATCTTCCACAGATGGACAATATAATTCACTAGCTCCCAGTCAAAGTATAACTATGTCAGACTTTAGCTGCATGTATTTGCAT
This sequence comes from Helostoma temminkii, assembly GCA_900302695.1. Lineage (NCBI taxonomy): Eukaryota > Metazoa > Chordata > Actinopteri > Anabantiformes > Helostomatidae > Helostoma > Helostoma temminkii. The sequence continues at coordinate 85,561 of OMLM01008049.1, forward strand.
GTAGAATGTGTGTGTTCAGCTTATGTTGGTGTGTCTTAGTAATCGATAAACTGGTCATCTGGGTAGATTACATGTCCCAGCTCCACCTCAGTAAATTATTATGACCATGTATCATGAATATGGTCATGTCCCACATTGGTTCTTCTCAGTGTCGCGTTGCTCTAACAGCTGACAGATTTGGTGTACTGTTTATGGATTTACCCTCGCAGCGGCTGGGTATGCAGATGGGGAGGACTGACCTGCTGCGACCTTGGAAGAGTGCCCTGGCGGAGGACGACGGCGACCTCGGGATGGGCAGGACGTACTGCAATGCAGCAGAGCAGATCAGTGGCGCTGCAAGCTCTCACTCACACACTCACACACACACGCACATAAACTGCACTCAAAACACACTTTTTACACTCACAAATACACTTACGATACATATGATACATACTGTTATGAAACAGAAATATGTTCACATATCAGTACAAACACATTTCATTCTTTTTTTTTTTCCTTCATGGATAAACAGGCAGGGGTGTGTCTTCATCAGCCTGCTGCTGTTTGGCCGGCTGAAATGCACTCACCACTCACATGATTTTGTATACTGCATGATACACACACACATGCATAGCACACACACATTTACTTCTATGATACCTCATAAATACACTCATGCACACTTTGCAGGATGTTTGTATACACAGACACAGACAGACATGGAACTGATAAATTTCCAAAACTTAAGCTTAAAAAAGCTTAACACATCCTGGCAAAACAGACCCTCTCCAAAATATTGGAATTCTTTTATTATATTGGATTTCTCTTATTATATAAGATCACAAGATGGTTATGAGGCCAAGTTTCAGTTAAACAACATAGAATATAGCACCTCCTGTATCCAGCCATCGATTATGATAACTGCTTTTCCTCTCAAGGATCATAGTGGTGCTGGAGCCTGTCCCAGCTGCCACTGGGCTAGAGGCAGGATACACCTAGGACAGGTTTCCAGTCTACCATAGGACTGACAATATAGACTGACAACCATTCACAATCACATCACACCTATACTCACCAATTAACCTGACTACATGTCTGTGGGAGGAAGCTGGAGTAACTGAAGAAAACCCACGCAGGCACAGGGAGAACATGCAAACTCCACATAGAAAGGAGCCTGGCCGACCAGTGGATTAAAACCAGGACCTTCTTGCTGTGAGGCAACATGGCAGCCTTACCTTTTTTATCACATCATTCAAAGTACAAACTTAAGTAAGCTAACGTGATGGAAAAATGTGACCCACAGTTGCTACTTGTTCTTGAGATAGCTCTAAATGGTTTTAGCCTTGGGTTCTACCTGTAAAGATTCAAAAAAGAAAATCAACATAAAAAGCAGAGAGTTGTTGTTGATGTTGTTGGTGATGGTAAAAAAAAAGTAATTTCTGGTGTACTGATCAGCACACACAGGTGACCAAGGAAAATCACACCAACTGATGACAGAATCCTTGTCAGATCTGGAAAGAAAGACTCCAACAAAGATCTTTCAACAGCCCTCGACTGAGCAGGGTTGAATCCACCAGTCTGATGGATTGTTTGGGTTTGCATGGCTGCTTTTGGATCAGACTCACTATTCTTTACTGTTGATTAAATGTTGATTAAAAGCACAGTGATACCAGCAGGATAAATACAAAAAAGATGAAAGCTTTTGATTGGGAAGTCAATCATAGGACCCAATCAAACATTGCAATTTGTTTGCTTTAGAGGAGATTGAAGGAAGAAACCCATAAAAATAAAAAACAAATAAGTTGTATTTCCTTTCATTTACTTTAAAGCTCTCTGTTCCAATCTGCAAATGCCAAATACCATACCAAATAAAGGGGTGGGTGGTGGAGTGGGGGGTTGTTATTCCACACCTGAAAATAGTTGACAACAAATGCATTTTTTACTCCAGTTTAATCACAGGTCAAACTATTTCTTAAAGTTTTATGACTTTAGTGTGAACCAGAGGTTTGGGGGCTGAGTTCTGCAGAGAAAGCAGAGATGACAGAAATAGTTAAGAGATGGATTAAAACACTTTGTTTTTGATCTATTATGGGGTTTGTAACAAAAATATGTTGTAATGCTCACACATAGTGGTGTCAGAAATCCTTAGTGGTGCAGCAGATGTTATAGCACAACTGGGCTGAATCTGCTGGTCAGGATGTAACTGAGCGGGGTGGAGTTCAGAGGCAGGAAGAAAACTAATGAGTGATTAGACAGGAAATTCTTTTCAGTTTCACCCTGTTGTGTCCTGTTTCACAGGATGAGAGGTGGAAAAGTGAGGGTGTCACGTTTAGCATGTGGTGGCAAGTTTATGTATTTTTTCTAATGTTCGATTAAAAGAGATTCTGTATCTTGTCAGCTTGCACTTAACAAATTTGTTTAAATAATCTTTTTACCATAAGAATTCAAATTAACGAGGAAACAACCAAAACCTTTTTCAACTGCTGCTGCATGTCTGCAGCTTCACAGTGTCACCTTTGACCACGAGATCACAGAATAGCACACACTCAACTCATCATTTCTGCACACTAAAAAGAAACTGAACAAATGATGCACTTTTACATAAAGAAGTCTGTTTATTATTTGATATATATATATATCATATGCATCTTCTTATCATATTTCTAATACCAGTAAGTCAAAAATAATAATCATATAATATTTGTATGTATATATATATATATATATATAGAAAACTAATCCAATAATCTACTTTTTACTTGGACTTTACTTCTTATAAAAAAACAACATGGAGAAACCTATAATCTTCTCCCCAGCTTTAATATAGGCGCTTTAGGGGAGCAAAAAAGATAATACAAAAAAGAAAAATTACACCTGAACATTGCATCTTATAGAACTAGAACATCTGTCAGCAGCTAGTAATGGTGACCATCTTGGTTTAAGACACAGGAAGAGGTTATTTTTTTTTCTTTGCTAAAACATATTTGACAAATACGTTTTTTGTTTTTTTCAGTTGAAATGGCTGAAAAAGTGTTGAACCTTAAGGGGAAGGGAGCAAAGACGAAAATCATGTCTAATCCACTGGATTTGAGAGATGGAACATTAGATTACACTGGTCACATTATACACTTCAGAGGACGAATGTCTGAAGATGAGGGAGAGAGTGGAAAACACAGGGAGACAGAAGGGAAATGGAAGATAGAAAAGGGGAAGAGTGTACGAAAATAAGTTTAAAACAGCAGGGTAAAGTAATGCATGTGCTTCTCCACTAGTCATTTACATTTGTAAACAGAGGGTAGTGGCACAAACAGTCCAGAGTCCTCTGTGTTTCCTCTAACTAATCCCTAGTGTTCCTCCTCTTCTCTGGGTGCTCACTGGGAGATAGCATGTCACAGTTGGCAGGGAGAGATATCCATTGGTATCCGGAGAGCTGCAGCACTCTGATCAAACCCTCCACCCTCTCCACTCAAACTCTTGATATGTAGAAATGAAAACATGGAGGCAGGCTGTTTTGGAGATGTGGACATGGACGAGGCCATTGACAACAAACCACCCATAGCTGTGGAGGGCGGCATCTAGGGGGTTTTGTATCTGTCAAGGCCAGAGGTGCAGGGTTGGCCCAGTTGAGGTCAAGAGGAGGCATCAAAGCTGCACAGGAAAATAAGATGACTGTTACTACAGTGTGACTTTTAGAAGGCATTATTGATCACTGCCCTTTGCCATAAAAATTTTAACATCATTTTTTCAAATTTACAAAAAAAACCCACAATCCATGACTATTTCTATCAATAGTAAATTTGGTATGTGCTATCATTAATCACAAACCACATTTCCCAAGGTAGCTGTTGTCAGATTTATACCTTTATTCTTCTCACTACTGTTTAGTGAAAGCAAATATTGTAAGTACTTTACATCAACCCACACAAATGCCAAAAAGCCGGCAAATGCATTTGTGGTAGATCAGCAAAGGTGTCTTATGATGAGTTTGATGTGGTATAAAAGTCGAGATTACAGATTAAACCTCTTTTTCATCTACTATGGGATGAAAAGTGGGATTTCTGTATGCACTATTATCGAATAATGGCTGGCAGAGTAACATGGTACCTTGTAAAGTCTGCATGTACAATGCACTATGTTGAAAGAAAATGACTCAACTTCAAGTTGATTAACATTAAAGCATTAGTAATTCCACTTCTTTAATAATCTTTATCATAGCAGACATTTTTACTTGTCATTGCAGGAAAGGACACCATTAACTACAGCTCGGCACTATTTACATGTCCCACTAAACCATGAGAATATGACAGTGAGCCAGCGTGTACAATACCAGGTATGAAACAGGAGCAGCTAGAGTGAATTCAACTATTCAACTATCATTCATTTTATCTGCTGTGATAGGTCAAAATGTCTTTTGTGGAAAAGGCCAGTTCTACTACAAGCAGATGGCTGGGACTCCGATCTTTTTGAGGGTCGTTATTAGTCAATTCCACAGCGATAAATGTTAATAAGTTGTTAATAAAGGGATCCAAATGTTTAGCAACACAAAAGGACTTCTTTACACCAGCAAAAGGGATTTCTCACAATCTGGGAACCGAAAAAAAAACAACTATTAAGCACACACAAATGATTTATTAGTCATCGATAAAGCCATTAGTTACAACTTGTCCCATCTTCTCACTGTGTGAAAACCATCTGAGTGAATAAGATGTTCATCACTGCAGGTTTTTGTGTTGCTTATCAGTGACAGATCCCTTTGTTCCAGCTTGTGTTTGTCTCCAGTATAGAGCCAAGGCACGGCCATGGGACCTGACTTGGGTCCACACTATTAGCACAGCCTTGTTGCTTTTCTCTGGGCTCACAAATCATCTACTGACATAAAGTACAGTTTCTTCTTTTCCTCACTGATATATTTGTATTTGTTAAGTGGGAGTGATTTGATAAGGATGGGCAAAGACGGAGTGATGGGGTAAAAATACCAATGTGAAGAAAGAGCAGGAAGTGGCATACACGTCTCCCTATACTGGAGAACGTTCATGTGAAGGACTTTGAATCATGCCTGTGATTAAACATGGTCATGTGTGTATTCTGCAACAGCACTAGCTACTCTCCTGGGGGAGGTATGGCTTGTCTTGCACTTATTAAATATTAATACAACCATCTTGCCCTCCCTCTGGGACCTGATTGAAGATGTAGGATGGCACATGGGGACAAGATAGGGTCACCTCTAACTCTGTAGTCCCACTGTGAATACACCTGGGCCAGGCTAAGCATGCAAACACATTACTCATCTGGAGTTGGTACACCAGACTAACTCATAGAACGACCCTGCTATGATGTAGGGCAGAATATATTTGTTGATCACCTACTGATTAGCAAGTGAACACAGTGAAAACACTGTATCCTACTGTATTTCACACACACGACCAAGAGATTTCCGATTGTCATTATTTAATGTAAATTCAAAGTATCTCCCAACCTAACAATTAAATGCAAATAGGTTTCAAGACTCAAATATTATAACACATACATTGTTCATTCAACTGGAATAATGGGAGCTAATTACAGGATTATGAGCCCTTACTGAAAGAACAGACAGTGACCTTCATTTGCTATTCTTCTTCGTTCAAAGACGAAGACGTTTCTTTTTTTATAAAAAAAAGAAACCAGTTGGAGTGAGGTTCTTACCTGTCCCATAGCTTGACATTTCTACAGTTGTTGGTGCAGCAGCCAGCTGATATCAAAGCTGTGACAAAGAGTAAGAGAGGGGAGGAAAGAGACAGAAGAAGTTTTAATTGTGATTTGTTGACAAGAAGTGCACCTCATTAATCTAATGATTTAGAGCGCACATCTGTCTGTTTACCCTGCGAAAACAAGGGGAAATGACTCATACATAAAACAGGCTGATGCAGTTAAATATATAATATACTTATATATATATATATATATATATAACTATATTATATATTTGTTTATATTAGAACATGCATCAGTTACACAAAAACATACTGAACTATTGTGATGTGAATGGAAAGTTTGACATTTTAGAAAACACTGAAAATTTAATGAAGAGATAGATATCGCCCTCATGTCTGTTTGTTGATGGAGCTATAGTTAGGGAATTATTAATTTAGCTTAGCAAAAACACTGGAAGCAGGAAGACACAGCTAACCTGGATCTGTCCAAAGTTCAGTTATATGGTGTAACTAATTTCTTTACCAACAATAGTCCTGCATCTATAATTAGTGGTGTACTTTGGAGCTGCTACTTGGAAATTCTTTTGAAGGTTGCCATTTCCAGTTTACGTGAGAGTGATATCAATGTTTTCATCCAACTGTCAGCAAGAAAGTGAATAAGTGCATCTCTTTCAGTTTGTATGTTACTACTCATTATGCCTCCTTTATCTTAATTTCTATAAATTCAAAAGCATTGGCTGATAAAGATATATCTATGTGTGCTTTGAGAAATCACTTAAAGAGAGTCAATTTAAAAGGTGCCTCAGGTCCACGGCCACCACTTTGTTTTCTGATGTATAAAACAGCCCTTAAAGCGTTTCTACTTTTCCCTATCGTCTGTTTCAATCTCAGCTGCAATGGTGCAAGTGACAGTGAACAGAGCAGCGACAGCCTTTACAGGGTGGTTGAATGTGAATCATAATGTGCGCGCACATGAACACCCACAGGGAGACAGATTTATCTTGACTTTAATGATCAAGCATATCAAATCCTAGACTGCAAGATAAAGTGAAACACTGGAAGGAGACAAAGAGGGGCAAACAGTGAGACACAAAAAATAAGGATTTGTGCTGCTTTAGGAATGACAGATAAAATTGCTTTGTCCACTAAATGTAAAGTCATACTGTCTTGCACTCTGACAAGACATCACAGTGTCACACTCAATCTTTTTGTCTAAACAAAAGGCAGGCTCATAAGTGTATCTCAGCATCGTTGTCCACAGATTATTTTGCTGCTTTATCTGCCTTTCAGGAAAAAATGTTGCTGCAAAGAAGCAGTGTTAAATTACAGCTGTTTTAAGGACGTACAGTATTTACAGTATTTAATCTTGTACTTTCATAGCTTTGCAGGTGAGCAGTTCATGTTAGAACTTGGTCTGGTTAAGCAGATAGTACTCCTTTATGATTAAATGAATAAAAGAATACTACTCTTCTGTACTTCCTTTGCCCTTCAAAACTCTGTTTTTTTACTCTTACTTTCCTACTTACTATCTCCCTCTCCTTCTCTCTCCAACAATAGTTTCTTCCCCATGAGTCCATAATCATGTTTTCAGCACATTTCCTCTCCTTGGTGCACTAACAACTCACATTAAAGATTCATAACACTCTTGTGACCGCCGAGTTCTGCAAAGGATTTCAGTAGCCACCTTCTCTATGTTCCCTGCCCCTTCCCTCACTCAGTTTATCTTTGAGCAGGGAGGGGGACTGAGGCGAGACAGCACAGATACGTATTAAAACTCCTTTAAAGAGTCAGGGGTGTGCAGCGGTGGGCTGGAAGGCATTTTCATTTGGAGGTCAGGATGTGTGGAATGGGATTGATTTCACGGCAGATGCAGAGCTCATACACCAGTAGCAGAGTGGTAAATACATCTCACTTCCTCAATGCACTGTAACAAACAAATACACAGAAAGTCTACAGCAAGTGTAGCTTCCTTCACAGTCAAAAAAGTCACATTTGCAATTTCCTGGTTTTCTGTAGAAGTTGGTCATGATGATCTGATTTTCAGTAGAGTCACAAATATCAACAAACCAACAATATTATAAGCTGATATAACGCACCCATGAACATCCGTGTCTTCATTGATCTTTATTGAACCATCCATTAAACATACAGGGCGATAACGGATAAAGTAATGGCAAGTTGTGTTTTAATAACTTGCTGAACCACCTTTGGCAACAATAACCTGAAACAAGCACTTCTTGGAGCTGTGGATTAGACCTGCACAGTGTCCAGCAAGAATTTTGGACCATTGTTTCTAATAGAGCCGCTTCAGCTCAGCCATACAGTGTCTTAGGATCTCTGGTGTCGATATGAAAACATCATCCCTTCTGTACAGTGGAGAGAGCATCTCAATATGAGGCTGCTTTGCTGCCTGAACCTTTAAAATCCTGCCATTGCATTGTGCAGGAGAAAATTGATTCCCATGTTCGTCCAGGTATTGAAGAAGATGACTGGCTGTAGCTCAGAAGAAGTTGGATGATGCAGCAGGACAATGGCTAAACATCAAAATAAATCTACTACAGAATGGGTTCTGTAGGCAAATCTGCCTTTTGGAGCTGAATTAGCCGAATACAGATGATACCTCAAGAGAGACATTCGAAATTCAGCTGAAGCAGTTCTGCAAAAAAGAATGGTCCAACATTCCTCCTGGACATTATTCAGGTCTAATTCACAGCTGCTAAAAGGGCTCGTTTGAGGTTATTGCTGCCAAAGGTGGTTTGATCTGTTATTAAAACACTGTTGAATTACTTTTTTCATCATCACTCTACATGTTTAATGGATGTGTTCAATAAAGATCATGGGTGTTTGTGTATTATCAGCTTAGAAATATTGTGTTTGTTGATATTTGTGCCTTTGCTGAAGATCAGATCAGATTTCATGGCCAATTTAGAAAAACAGGAAATTGCAAACAGTGCCATTATTTTGTTTGTGTGACTGTGAATGGAGAAAGGATCAATACGAATAAACAGTCAAGTAGGCAGCAATGATATCCCAACTGTTTCTGAATGTGGTTTTGTATTTATGCTAGAGAGTCAACTCGTGTTGTATAACTCAGGATATACACATGGAGATAATACTTGGAGTGAATCATCTCTGAATTTATGTTGGTTATATTACAACAAAATAAAAGTACCCACTATACAGTGTGTTATAGTTCTACACTTTCCTGATGAATGTTCAAAACAGATGCAGTTGATGCCTAGTCTGTATCTAAGCATGGAACCTTTGGTGAGATGTCCAGATGCATTTGCAACTGTGCTTGATACTTTCATTCATAGATGTAGAGTGATGTTGGTGGTGAACAGAAGGTTTGCAGTGTTAATGGCTTTGCTACATATGAGTTTCCACAAAGCAGGCCCCTCATCTCTACCTACCCACCTATGTCTAAGTAGCTGCTAAAAATTACCAACATATCCCTGACATTTAGAAAAAAACAAATCAGCACACATTAACAACACATGAAGAGAGCACTTCTCTGCATGTGACATGACGAGCTATTTTTTCAATTATTAGCACATGTCAGTCAGATGTTTTATGAGGTTTTCATATTGAAACTTGATGTGTATCTTTAAAAACTAAACTCAGATGAACGAAATAATGTGGCAGATTAACCTTTACTTTCCTTCCTGTTGCTGTGTGGACTAGTTTTCCTATCACAGCTTTGTTATGGGTTCTGAAACATAGATTTATGTTTCCTTTACTTAGTAAAAAATGAAAAAATATGAAAAATATAAATAATAATAATATAATATAAAATATGATTAGTTCCAGATGACTTTTCATAATAAACACAAGTCAGAAGGACTTTGTCATCACCGATGTACAAAGGTTGGTGCCCCTGTGTTCCTGATCTAATTACCTTGTCTGTGGCACCAAGATCAGTTTCACACATGCATGTTTTCATCTAACCACACTGTTATATGTGTCAGTTTCGCTAAAAGTTTTGCTATTTTGACATTTTACTATGTACACTCAAACACAAGATCAATTAACTTAAATGGATTAGCTATCTCAAGGTCGGCAGTCACACACACCCAGGTCACAGGATTAGAAACGGCTGTCTTATGATGGCGAAGTCCAGCTAACACAAACCAGCTATGTGCCAAAAATCCACACGGTCCATATAAAGTCAATATGATCTGTGTTCAATGAAAGTTGCTTTTCCTGAAGTCCAACCAGAGGTGACCTCTTCAAGGAGAGTTATAATATGAGAAAACATAAAGCACACTTAGAGGGTGTTTGTTGATTTAGTTATGGGCAGGGTGTTAAAAGCTCAATTGGATTTAGCAGGATGTGACACATATGTAGAGGGAATGGGGGTTTGGTGTGGGTCAAAGCAAGAGCATATAGATAACGTGATTAGTACAGAATAATGTGCAGCATAAGCCCCTTAAATTTCACCTCTGTACATCAGAGCTCAAGTGAAAGGCTCTAAATTTCCCCACAATGAGATCTGTGAGATTGGCTTGGGAGAAGCTGTTCCCACACTGAATAAATCACTATTATGGATGGGGAACCCTTTTCCATCTACAGCAAGGCACGAATTATTAACTCTATAATACACATAATCATACACTTCATAGCAGAATCAAGGGAAGAGATCATTTTTTAAAGATGTTAACAAAATCAGATCTGTTTCGTTTAAGGAAAAATAGGATAAAAAAGGCTTCAAGGAGGCTGAAATCTGAGCAATAACAATAAAAATCAGAACGACTGCTGTATAATTTGTCAAAACCTGTAATAAAATTGTTATTGATGCCTCGGTCAAGCCAGTAAACATAAGAACCTGTTGTCAGGGTCGCCCCACTCAGCCTCCCTCTCCTTTTCTCAGCTTACAGGATCAATGAAAGGTAATTTCACATGGCCATTCCCTCAGATCTCCTAAAAATCTGCCGCATAAATTATTCAGGCAGGCTGGGCAGGAAAGCCTGCGGAGACGCATAGTAGACCAGTGACCTTCCGTTTAGCTACAGTAGCAGTCAGTCAAACAATCAGAGAGACAGGCAGCCAGTCAGGCAGCGAAGAGAACTACTTGTCTTAATGTCCCTGAAGCAGCTGCAGTCAGTGCTGTCATGTGCAACTCTGAAGTATGAGGGGGAGTTCTGAATGCATAATGAAGACATTATGCGTGGTCACAAACAAACACCAAGTCGAAACAAAATGCCAGCGACTTATGGAGGAAAGTCAGTGTTTAGTCAGTGGCTAACACCGTTTCACAGAAAGGTCCATCTTGTGAGGCTAGACTTCAAATCAAAACCACTTCTCAGAAGCAAAAAGTCAATCTGAGGATTTCCAAAATTATCTCCAGGTTTTATATGTAGTATCATATACCACGCTTAAAGTCCCTTATACTGCATTGTCACATACATGCATAAATGACCATTTTTGGGGATTTTTATATTAAGCTAAAAGAACTAGCTCCATAGTTAATGTGCAGGCATAATAAACTAACTCTTAGAAAAAATCTTTCCCAAAATGTGCAACTATTCTTTTCACAAAACAGATGAGAAACAGAAACAGACTAACTTTCCTTTTGCCTAAGTGGTATCTATATCGCCTGCATAAGATTTGCTATTTTAGCCTTACACACAGAAATCCCAGCGGCTACTGCTTTAAGCACATTATATTATTATTATTTTAGATCCCATGTGATAAAAATACATGAATAGGAGGCTAAACATTGTCATGCTGCTGTAATTAATGGAAAGTGTTTTCTGACCACTGTGTAAGCACAGAATTGAAGTGAGTGATGGCAGCAGGTAGGAGCAGCAAATAACTTGAAACTCTGGAATCTGCAGTGTGGCTCACTGTGAGGCTGAATTGGACTGTGAAGAGATGAGAGTACGAGACTTACTGGAGGAGAGCTGGATAATTGGTGTCCTGTAGTCTGATCAAGCCTACAAGGGCTGTGTGTGTGCGTGTGTGTGTGTATGTGTCTGTGTGTGTGTGTGTGTGTGTGTGTGTGTGTGTGTGTGTGTGTGTGCGTGTCTGCGTGTGTATGTATGTGTGTAGTTATGTTGCCTTTGTGATCCCTGGCACATACGTAGACACATCTACATCAAAAGACTGAGCATACTTCTGCAACCAAATGCCAATGCATGCATGGAGTACGCAGCATTACATACTGAATATTATGAGGAATTGGTGTTTTTCTAGTTTAGTTTATTTTAGTCTGTTATGCATAGCTTGTGGATAGCTACTAATACAGTCAGAAAGATTTTGAGAAGAGAATGCTGCCACAACACCAGCACTAAACTCCTGTTTTCTTTTGTCCTCTTTTTGTCTTCAAGCTCTGCATCATCCCTCCAGGGGGGTGCTTGAGTTGTCAGTCACATTGGTGCGGTATGCATTCTGCTATGACTCTCAAAGGTAAATTAAATATTGAAGCAGACATTTGCAAGATAAACTGCTGTTGTCCCACTTTAACATGTCATCACTCCTCAGAGCTGATGAATAATGTAACAGGCCGGGCATACAGTAGCTTGTAGAGGATTGTGGTGCATTCGGCTCAAGTGGGCAGAGATGAGATGCAATATTGGAAATTTCACCAGCATTGAATTAGGATTTTGATCATCCCAGAATATACTGTCACTTCATCTTTAGTTTTGCCTCTCCCCTTCTTAATAATATTGCTGCAATCATCTTTTTAAGTCATCTGTACTTAGTTAGAAAAAGCGCTATGTATTTAATATAGACTTTAGATATGATTTCATCATATAAAACCTGCTGTACGGTGCCTTTAGGGTAACATGTAGGTGTGGACAAGAATTAACATCGGTCTTCTCTTAGAATACTGCACACATCTCACACAAGTCTTTTCATATTCACAAGAGGTGAAATATGTTTTTAGCAAGATAGAATGACCGCATCACTCAGATATTACTAGAATACTAAGATCTATACACAGCTGAAAATCCCCAGTCGGCATGTCGATAAACCATATAAAGAAGTAACATTTCAGCACTCTACTACATGTCAAAGCAACAAAATGATTCTTTGAATTATGTGTTTTACCTGCACCTAAAGCTCTCACAAAGCCAGATGAAAGAGGTAATTAAATAGACATTTTGCTGTAACAGTAAAGGAAATGAGCCAGTCAGTCTGGAGCAATGGGGGGTAATGAAATTGATTTCAATATCTTTGAGAGGAAATCTCATAGACCAAAAGACATCACTGAAAGAGACCTAGTAAGAGATACTGATATAAATATAATGACAAGTGGTGCCAATCATTTCACGTTGCTAGTATCAGCCCATGCATCCGCAGTAACAGGAGCTGCACATATGCCTTGCTGTCAGTCTCATCAGGAATAACATTACATCAAATGAACATAATGCACAATATGGGCAGGAGATGAATTCATGTCCCAGGAAATGGACAACTGCATCCTGTGTGTTTTGAGATGGAAGGATAATAATGTTGTCAGATGCTGTGGTTTTTACATGTTATGCTCCTGATGTGTTATCGCACTTTGTATCTCTCTTGTAACAGATGGTGGGCTGTAAAAACCATCACAATAATGGAAGCAGTAAAGCAACTCATCACTGCAGCTTGACCAGCAATACAAAATACATCAGACAGGCAGTTACAGAAAAAGCTTGCAAGACTATGTAATTTCTGAAAGAAGAATCATGCAAACACACAGAATTAGAAGATGCTAAGTTGGGAGCTTATTTAATTCACATTATTATATTACTGTTGTTTTATATAAATGTGTATCCATAGCATGGATAAAAACTGTGGTTGTACAGCTTTTCAACTTGTTTTTCTTGATCACAAGAGAGAAAATAATTTTATAAAAACATTTTTTTGAAATAATGTAGAAAATAATTTTACTGTATACAGTATACAGTATACTGCGATAGACTGGCGACCTGTCCAGGGTGTACCCCGCCTCTCGCCCGTAAGCTGGCTGGGATAGGCTCCAGCACACCCGTGACCCCTGCGGGGACTAAGCGGTATAGAAGATGAATGAATGAGTATACAGTATACTGTGAGAAGGACTTCCTAGACCGCCATTGTGACTTACTAAAAACTTATATACACTTATTATTCACATATTGAGTGTATATCTAAAAGCAAAACACTGGACATTCCTGTAGCAAAATCACTCAGGCTGAATATACATTGATTGTGTTGTGCATAAAACTTCTGCAAGATGGATTTAATTTCATGAAAATCAGTATGACCGAAAATATAGGCCTCAGTTCTCCCCATACTCCCCTCTCACTATGACAAACAGCCCTTATTCAGCTGAAGTAAATGTAACATACCTAAATGTGGTTACTGATGGTGATTTTGGGACTGACAGAGATTCCCTGAGCTCTACTCCCTCATATATGGGAGCCACTCTGCTTCCAGTTAATTATCTGGCCTTGCAAGCTAATTTCCTCTCAGCTCAGTGGTCTGTTCCCCATTGGTATGGCGTAAGAGGACAAAGACTGCTCTCCATTCCACTGGGCTTGCGTGTCTACCGGATGGCTGGGACTACTGTGGAACATTTGTCACATACCTCTGGGGTTTGTGCTGCAGCAAACGTTAGTACACACCAAGCTTTCTTCATACCTTAGAAAGCTACTTCGGAGATGCTGGTGGGAAATGTTTGGTAAAATACATCTGCTAACTGCTCAGCATACACAAACTATTGTTTGCATGTTTTATTCTTAAAAAGACAATATAAAATATAAATGTCAGGGTGTCAAAATATTGTGCAAGGTCATAGCATTAGAGTTAATGTTCATCTTGGCTGTATCTGTATCCTCTCCCTAATTTATAATTAAGCTTGCCAAAAATAATTTTTGTTCTCTTGTTAGACACATTTCACACTCCATTTCCCATTGAGCTCTCTTTTGTCGTGAGTATTTGGATTAAATTACTAGAAAAAAAGCTTAAAATTCTCTATATTGTTTAAGGAGAACACAGATTAAAAGTAGAATATGACCATTTGCTTCATCCAGGTGCAGAAGGCTTTACAGACCCAAAGCTGATGTTGGCTTGATCAAAAATGACAATGATGTGCACCAACAGTAGATAAACAAAATGTTTAATCACGCACTCCGTTGCTTAATAGCTGCTGTGATGGGCTAAGCAAGAGTGTTTGGAATAATTGGTCTCAGGTGTGATTACAAATTCAAATGCCACGATAGCATTTAAAAGTAACATTTTCCCCTTTGCAGTGTGATAAAGACATCTACCATCGCCATCTTCAGGCATGTGATGTGCTCAAATGTCTCATCTATCTCTGAATCAATATAACACGCCCACCAGGAAATACCTAGGTAGTTTAAAAATGAAAAATAAACCATTGCATTTATATGATGAAAAAGAAGTTGATGCAACATTTTATATGGCGTCTGCAGTGGCAGAAGCTCAGGATTATGATCCTGAACAAGTCAGCCTACACCACATCGGGTAACTTTAGCAAGTTTTAACACTTTAGCAAGGAGAAAGGTAAAATGGGGCTGTCTGGTACATAATAATAATAATCCATTTGAGTTACTAATGCTCCCTAAAATCCTTTCATGCCAAGCAGCTGTGACAAACATTTGAGTTTTTTCATGCTGCTTAGGCTGTGAGACTCCTCAATTTGTCATGGGGATGCTTGCCATCCATCGCCTTGGCAGACAAGCGTCAGAGGAAGAAGAGAAGATGTGTTACAGAGAGGAAGACAGAAAGATAGAGAAGTAGGGGAGGAAAGCAGCCAGTAATCCACTCAAATACTTCCTCAGCCTCCGGACTCCTCCAGAAAGAGGGCTTTGTAATCAGAGTTTACTCTCTGTCCAACAGCTGGTTGTTCACACTGGTAGCTACAGTGGCCCCTAGAGACACAGCACGTACAAAAACGTGCTGCAAATCAGAAAACACAAACAAAAGTCAAAGCACAAACAAAAGGGAAGCGCACTGCAAATTGCAAAATGCAGCAAACACAAAAGCACGTACAAATTCAAACCCTGCAAATACACCATCCTAAAACGAAAGTGCTCCAGGATGCTAGGGCTAAGGCATTTCCCTTTTTGTTTGTACATTGACTTTTGTTTGTGTTTTCTGATTTGCAGCGTGTTTCCTTTTTGTATGAACTTTGACTTTTGTGCGTGGTTTGTCTCTATGGGCCACCATAGTTAGCCAATTAGGATGGAAAGAGAGAGTGAAAGACAGGAAGAGAGAGGGATAGAGACACTCTGGCTTTCTCAGTGACAGTATAGAAGCAGAGGCCAAATCTTCAGCGATGGCTTCCTGTTGCATTGACAGGCAGCAGCACTTCTGAACAACAGCCGGAGCAGCTGGATAGTCTGAACTGATATTACAGCTATAAAGACTTCAACAATGGAGAAGCAGCTGATCTGTACTGCCAGTGTTTGTCGCTTCTTATTGAATTAAAAAAAATAATCATCACATGGAGTAAGAAACAAACCTTAAACGTAACCTGCAACAAATATATCAGGGACTGCTTACTAGGAAAGAACTGCATATTTCTCATAAACTGCACAATAAACTAAACCATTTCAAGTGTTAGACCATTGAGGCGGCAGTGTCGCCCCCAGTGGTAGAGTGGTTGTCCTTCAACCTGGCTTCTTCCGGCCATATGTCAAAGTGTCCCTGGACAAGAATCCCCAAGGATGTCCACAAAACCCCAGTGAGGTTGGACAAGCCAACGTACTGGTCCTAAGCCTGGTGCATCCGGTGTAGAACATGAGCCAAATCAACATGCGCTGTGGCAACCCCGGCTGCGGGATAAGCCGAAAGACAAAAAAATATGAAAAATATTCTATTATACGTGTAAACTGTGTATTCCCAGCACAAAACAAACAGTACTTAGTGCACTTGTATTACAACAAATATCTGTTTACACAGGCACATTAAGAGTTTCAAATTCCATTTGGAGACAGAAAAGCTGTTATAATGTAAATCATTTAAGGCAAATCCTTCAGTTGGGATACAGGTTGTGTGCGTGTGTACACCATTCATCAGCATCCCAAGGGCAGAGCTTCTCACACACACTGTAGTGTCTTTTTTCCCATGCTGCCTTCCTTTCTCCTTCTGATCATCTGAGCAGCTTAAGCTAATATGCAGAACTTGTGATTGCTAAAGCAGAAAACATGATTAAGTCTCTCGTCTTTCTGAAAAAGACCCTCTGCAGTGAACAGGGCTTAGTGAACAGTCAGCCCCTCCAGTCTGGGTCAGGAGACTACAGTGCTCATGGCTGATTATCTGTCACTAAGAGGGAATCTATCACATGCAACTGATATTTGTGATCTGGGTCACCACTGAACTGAAAGCGCAATTGTTTATTTTTATAGCTCAATATCACATGAAAAGTCTTACATGGCCATATGAGCAAGACAATATTTATTTTTCACAGGAACGCTCAGATTATTTCATTTATTTTTTCTATGATTTATGAACTTAATCCAATCTGCCTGTGAATGCTTTTCATTGCTACTCACTGATGAATTGTTATTGACGATGATGAGCTAATTCAGACGTCTTTTCTTTTATCAGAAAATACGGCACATTTACAAAGCACATTTTTTTCTTTTTATGTTTTTAGCATGTTGGGGGTATTCCTTTCTCAAGCTATAAAAATAACACAACATGTGTGATAAACTCAGCAAAAGATGCAACAGCAGATCAAAAGGCTGCAGAGGTCAGAGAGTTGTTTTGCTTTCATTTTGGATTTCGACAGGAATTTAAACAGGCTGAGCTTTAGTACTGTCGAGTGGCACACAAACATGAGACTTTCATTTGTCTGAATAAAAACCCTACACTGCCACTGTGACCCAGGACGGACACTTTAGCACATCTACCCAAACACACACACACATGCAACATGCAAGTACGTAAAAAATGAAATAATACTGGGCAAAAGGCTTAGAGGATAATCCAAGCGAGTTGAGTGTACTACATCGTCACAGGAATTAAATTCTCTCGTCATCCAAAAAAAGGACATGGCAGTAAGGATGGGTCAGTGGATGACACACACGGACATGACCACAAAGCTGCTCTCTGTACTCTTACTATCGCACAAAAGGCTTACTATGTTCAGTTTTCTTGTCCTTTATTTTCTTTATCACCTGTACTCCAGTTAGTTTCAGTGTATTTTAATCCACTAAACAAGAAATTACATCAATATCACAAAAAAGCAAAACTCCACCCACTGGCTAAGTGTTGACTGCACTGACTGTAAAATATCTTGTTATGACACTTGAAGGAGGACAAGGAGACAACCAACAATAATATGTATGATATACCATAACAACACACACTCAAGCTTCTCTCACACATGGCTTAATAAAGTCTTTATGGACCCGGTTTAAGTGTGTGCATTTTACTCTGAGCTAAGTTCACAACAGTTATGCCATAGTTGGCAAACTACCAGGGTTGAGGGCCAGTGAGTGCCCTGTGCACTCACAACATTTTCCAATTAAGGATTTGTGAGGCATTAAAATGGCGTGGCCTTTTGTAGACATCATATGGTTTCAGGTTACATCAAGACTGAAATCTCTCATAGGACTACAGAGTGCACAGAGCGCTAAAGCAGTAACAGAATGATGATCCAAATCAAAGTTGCATGTGTCTTGATAATAATCCAGTGCAATCTGTAGAGATTGCAAAAACAGCGTGTTTACACCAGTCGTTTCTGCTGTCACAATTGTACTGTTCATAAGCCAGAACATCGTGATATTATCACCACTTATGTTTTTTTTTGTAACAGAGGCTTTCAGTTACAAAATGTGTAGAGCTTAGATAACCCTGATGACATTACAATAACATCACTGGGGTTGTTTTCTGTGATGTGATAAAGCTGCTGCAAGTGACATTATACAACTATTTTCATTGGCTGAGTAGTTCTCCCCTTGATTAGTACACTGATCTCCACAAGTAAAATCTATGTGCCCCGTATAGTAAATGTAACTGTCGACTTGCAATGAAATCTAAATAATCAACAGGCATAGTGTGAGTGACTCATCATTACATTAAAGCACACATTTTTACTTTTTTTACATTTCATTACTTCATAAGACATTTGAAATCCTTCTTGTAAGCATTGTGTTTACTTTGTCTGTGTAGACAGTTCCTCTTTCTCTTGTAATGTCAGTCACATAATGCAAAGTCAGGCAGATATTTCACCTTGAAGAATTTGTCCTTTAGCTTCTGCCAGCTCTGTGCCACTCAGCACTTTTTTTTACACGGACTCCAGAAATCATTATCAGCCACTGTGGGATATTTAAATAGTAGCCAAGTTGGTACTTTAATATTCCTCATTCACTCTGACATCCTTAACTCCCGCTGATCTCACTGAGATACACTGCAGCAAAGACTTGGGGCTAATTCTTTTTCTGCTATAGGAACTGCATGGATTTGTGTTTGTGCCAACAGGTGCAATGTCACAAGCTGAAATCTGAGCGTGCTTCATTCGAGCAGATTCTGTTCAACTTAGATACATGTAAAATAAATATTTCTGAACCCCTTGTTTTCTGTCTCATCCACAGAGCCTGCCCACATTCCTCCAGAGGCACCAAAAGATCAATAATTCAGTTTTTTTTTTTTTTGCAAAAGTCATAAAGAGTACGTTTATATATTTTATTGGATAAATAAGTGTATTCCAATCACATATCGCACATCAGATTCATTTTGTACATTACTCATTTCTGAGTAAATGATTTTGTGTTAACTTGTATTGATCAAGCCTGTCTTAACCTAGCCTTAAAGCTTGCACTGCATCTGCATCATCCACTGCATTTAACAGGTTGTGGTATGGGATAATCTGATGCTGATTAGAAGATAGAAGACAGAAGAAGATAAAACATGTCTACGTGTCTACTACACATACAAACACACCTACCATTCATGCCATTGTAGATGCTCCGATGATGTGGTGACAGCTCATCTCCAGCCTGCCTCCTCTGCCCATCTCGCACAGGGCTGCCCAACTTCACATGATCGGGACTCAAACTGTACTGGTGCCTATGAGTTTCAGGGCTGCCTCCCTGGACCACGCATCCTTTTTCATGGTGCTCACTGGTTCCTAAATGTGCTTGTCGGGGTTCGGGGCTCCCACAGCCTGTGCTGCTAATGCTGCTTCTGTGGTGCCTCTGAAAAAGCTCTCCGCTACCCCCGTGGCCCAGGAAGTGTTGCCTCTGGCCCAGGAGAAGATCAGAGTTGTGGTGCTTAGGGTGCTGCTCCGGACTTCCTCTGCCGATGTTCCTTCCGTATTTTTCTGGGCTGAGGCCACGCATGACTCGACTGTGGTCAGGCACGGATATAGAGCCACAGCGGGGTCGACAGAGCTGAGGCAGGGTGTACGGGTACTCCAGGCTTGTACTCCGGTGGCGCCCCCCTGGATGCTCAGGGCTGGACACTTCCCTGTCTCCTCCACTTACTCCTCCTATTCCACTGATGCTGCTACACCTGGGTTTATGCACAAGCTCAGGGCTCCCTTTTTCCCCAGCACTAACAACCCCTCCCACTCCTGCAGTCAGGTGAGGCTGCTTATGATGAGGGTGGTCAGAGCTGTCAGCACTTCCTGCACTGGAGGTGCTGCTCCCATCCCCCACATCTCTCATCAGGAGCCCCTGCCCTGGTACCAAAAGTAAACTATTCTGACTGTCTATGGAATTGCGGCACCCTCCCATCCCTATACCCCCTCCACTTCCACTTCCTCCGCCACCTCCTCCACCTACCACGCCCTTCTCCTCATCCAGCAGTAAACAGAGCTCTTTCAGCTCCATGTTCTCCCGGATCACCTCCTCCTGTCGAAGCTCCAGCTCCTTTAGTTTCTGGAGATAGAGCGTCACCTCTTTGCGCATGATGCTGGCGCTGTATCTTCCCAGGCGCTGCCACTCTCTGGACACACGCTTTCCTTTCTGACGGTCATCATCCAGGAAGCAGCACAAGTCCCGCAACTCACGGTTGTCCTCCTGTAACTTCTGGTTAATGTCCTAAGACAGACAAAAAGAAGAAGAAAAAAAAAGAGCGATAAATTAAGCCAATGATGATCAGTGTGGGAACAACACAAATGTGCTTTTTATTTTGTACAAAACAAAACAGTTTGTCTTCTGTTGTGTTCCAAAGTAAATCACTGCAAACATTTTCCAATTCCAATCCATTTCACTGCTTTTTTAGATATGAGTCAAATACTGTTTGCCATCATAATGAAATGAAATTTTAATCCTCCGTCTTTCTCATGAGCATACTGACTCACTGTGTACCATTCTGTGTGAACTGCATTAGATTACAATGCTCTGTAGCAAATGGGGAGGCCACACACAGACACAGAATAAGCCTGGGTGAGGCCAGTTAAATCACATTTTATATGCAACATTTACTTACACATACATCTTCGGCTCCCTCTTTCCTGCACTGTCATTCTGTAATTTCTGTGATTTAACTCTCTCCCTTTCTTACCCTCAGGCTATTTCCTCTGTAATTAGGGAGGTTGGATGGGTGGAGAGGTGGCAAGGTCTCCAAGAAAGGCAATAATCCCCAAGCTTGTTTCTGAGTCTACCTTAAGGCTGCATCTGAACGCTGTGCCATTTTCTTCCTATTAGCACTGCAGAAAATGAATGTGGTGTGTAAAGGTTGCTGAAAAAGAGAATACCACCTCACTGTGCCAGTGACAAACTGCACTGCACGTACAGAAGATTAATGTGCACGAATGTTCAGGAATGTGAGGTGTGTGTAGCTAAGACAAGGAGACGTCTGGACGCCAGATTTGAGCACTAGCATATGAACAGAGTTGTAGATTTGCAGTCAAGATAATGCAGTTTACCTTATTACGTTGCCTGCACGTTACGTTTACTTGCTCTGTGTTTTCTAAGCTGACTTGTAGACGCATTCTGTTGCTAGTTTTGGCTTCCCTTGATAATAAAACTCTTAATTTGAAAGGCACCTCACCCCTCTAGCCAAAGTAAAATGTAACCATGCATATAAATCCTCTGTGCACATAGGTTCTACATACAGCAACCTCAGATCCTCTTTCAGGCCTGCACAATAGCACAGTGAACTTCGGCGATACCATCTATTTTCACACCATGTTTGCAGAGACGCTCTCTACACTGTAGTAACCACATTGCTCCTGCTATGCGCGTTCTCAGGTGCGCTCCAAACCTATGATCTCATCCTTCACCGGTGCGCGTCCCCTCACCTTCAGCCCCCTGATCTCATTCAAGTGCAGCTGGAGGCTGCGATTGACCTCTCGGATGAGATTTCCATGGTCCAGAATCACGCTCATCTTGTCGGCCTCAGACCGCCTCAGCCGTCGCACCAGATCCTCCTTGGTCCACTTGAGCAGCTCCTCGTCAGTCAGACCGGAGATGTCTTCCGCTGGACTTTCGGTTTTTGCTATCGAGAGCTGGAGCTGGGGCTGGGGCGGCGGAGTCGCTTTCTCCATTGGCACGGCTCCTCCGGCACCGACAAAGGGCAGAAAATACTCAGAGGCTCGCTGACAACCTCTGCTCGCATCCGCTCCCCGGTCTACGTAGGCTGGAAAACGGTTACCGTTTGGAAATCAGTCGCATAGTTTGGCCTTTTCTGTTGCTCCAGACACTTCCACCCGCTCCTAGAGCAACAGCTGACGAAGCCGG
Source organism: Helostoma temminkii (assembly GCA_900302695.1). Taxonomy (NCBI): domain Eukaryota; kingdom Metazoa; phylum Chordata; class Actinopteri; order Anabantiformes; family Helostomatidae; genus Helostoma; species Helostoma temminkii. The sequence continues at coordinate 107,858 of OMLM01008049.1, forward strand.
CTGATTGAGATTCAGTGGAGAAGATGCTCTACCTACTGCCTATCAACGCAACATCCTCGCAGCCGACGTGGACTCTATGCAGAGTACTTGCTGTGGGACTTATCGTCACAATTTAGTATCCAAAACCTGTCCCGAAGGTACTACTGAGTGAATAAAGCTTCGGCGGACGGTCGGTGCACACACCTGCACCTTCAGCACACTTCGGGAGAGAGGAGAGAGAGGAGAGAAAGCTCGCCCCTGTGCACGACAGAAACACACTGGGAGCAGGTTCTCTCCCTCTCTCCCTCTCTGTAGCTCTCCCTACAGGGATTTGAGCCTCATAAAAAAATACAGCTTGGTTACGGCGCCATCTAATGTTCAAAATATGTCAGACAAGCTGTCTAAAATGCTGAGTTCATTTCCTCATGGTTTAGGATTTGCTTTAAATGCAACTGAGAAAAGGTTTGCAGGTTTCCTTCAGATATTCGTTAATCTCCACTTGCTGGGAATGAATAGACCTTTGTGATGCGCAACGTTTACTTTAATTTAAAAAATCAAGGAACTCGTTATTGTTACTTTTATTTTATTATTTTTTTAAGTAAGTCTTTACTGAGTATTCTCATGCAGAGTACTGACTCAAAGGAACCTTCTGCATTTTAAACTGTGTTGACTTGAGTTAAACGGACTTCGTCATCACTCAAAACAAAACATAAGTCCACAAATATTAGCAACAAGGACTGTTTCAAGTGGCTTTAATGCAGACAGATGTCAAACCACCAGGTAAGTGAACGCAGCACCACGAGCACCAGCACCGTGGACTGCAACATGTCGTGACCTTCATAGATCACCATAGGATAGAGAAGTAGCAGACTCCAGCTGCTTTTCAGAAGGAATTGTTTTGCAGTTATCTTTACTGAGCAAATGTTAATTACATCAGTTAGGATGGCTAAGATAGACTGATAGGACTATGACCTCTGTAAAGCTTGTATTAAACTTCTTAATAATTTCCAACGCTTAATGATATTGCAACATAGTGCTTGATTATTATCCAGCTATGCAGAGGCATAATCTCTGATAGGTGATGTGGGAAGTCGATGGTGCGTAGCTGTAGTGCATTCTTCTACCAATTGAAACTACCTTACAGCGTCGGTAACTAAGTGTTGTGTCAAAAAAGTAACAAAAATCAGTCGCCATTCGCTTAATCCCACGTTTTCACACTTTAAAGTTCTGTTATAACACATAAGACAACTGTTATTACAACAACTCCCTGACTAATGGGTCTGCATCACTCTTTCTGAAGGCCAACGTTGTGAAAACTACATTTCCCAAGCCTACGCCTACCCGTGACGGCACAGAAAGAAGAACCAATAGGAGACGTCTGAGCTTGGAGTAACACGTCATTCTAGTAGAGTGCAGAAACCGGCTGTTAGGGAGTGATTCTCTCACCGTCGTCTGCCTGTTGTCCCGTACATCCGTGTGCTTCTACCTACAAATGCTGTAATTTGTTTTAAACAGAACCTAAACTTTAGCTCTTGTCTAGACCCGAGGCCAACCTAATACAAAAGGTAAGCAGTTGACCTAATTTCGCTCCAAAGTAGGCCTCTCGTTTTCTGCTTCAATTTCTGAACGGAAGTGGGTTAAATGCTACATTCCGTTAGCTAAAGCAACGTAGCATTAGCGTCAGTAGGTCAGAGTGGCAGAACAGAGGTACATCAGGCAACGATTATTAAGGAGATAACGCTTGCTGGTTATATTACTGTGTTTCTACAGGTACAATGTGGTTATACTGAGTCTCTCTTACGTTACGCCAAACATACGCCACGAAAATTATCATATTTGAAGTCGGATACAAACCTTCAGTGGTGGGTCATGGGTGATGCTACGTGGCCTGGCTGTAGCCTGTCTTAACCTAGCCTTAAAGATAAACACAATCATATCGTAAAAAACATTGTTGGTACGGTTAAAGATACTTTAGAAGCTCTCCATGTACATAACCCTACAGGGCTCCACCTCATTCATTAAATATTTCATTACAAAACACTGGATATATACAGAGTTGGCGAGTGGCCAAATACATTTACTCGACTGCTGTACAAATTTGAGGTAGTTGTACTAGTGCAGTGCGTTTTATGTCAATTAGTTGCTCCACTACATTCCAGGAAGAAGTGTTGAATTAATCAGCTACTGCAGATTTTCTTTATCATAATTTGCACTTTAAAAGTCTGTTAAACAAATCTTGACTAGACTTAACCATTTATTTTAACAACTGCAAGAAATTCACTACATTTTCTAATTTTGTCAAAATATTTTTTTGTAGTTTATTTAAGTTTACTATTTAACTAAGGTTTTTAAAATCACTTGTATTGTTTGACAAACAGTCCATGCCAAAGATATGGATTATACATGTTTACTGTGACACATGAGAGAGACCAAAACAAGAAACTATACATTTTTTTAATCATATTATCAAAATTTAGTTTATTACCATTAATATTCTCAGTCCTAATAGATCCTGGGTTTATCCAAATAAATGTACAGTTATGGCACATTCTTGACATTTAGTTTTAGCTACAGAGAAACTCATCCACTCTTATCTGAGGTCAGATAACTGTTACCTGCTATGTCAGATTTTTGTCATACTTGCCTACTAAGTTCACAGTTTGAAACATCTGGGGCTGTAATTGTCAATCAGAAAGAGAAAATTAATGTCCAACTATATTTAAAAATTTTTAAAAATCCAAATGTTTTCTAGTTCCAGCTTTGAAATGTTGAGAATTTACTTTATTTCTTTATTTACTAGGCAAGACAAATAGGCTAATGTGGCAGTGTCATCTGGGGATCTGATTTAATTACCACTTCTCCTGTTTTATAATGTAGATACAAAATGATTAGTTCATTCAAAAATATTTTGTAGATTCATAGATCATGAAAATAATTTCGGGTTGCTGTCCCACCTGGTATGCAGTTGCCTGATTATTTTACATTTTTTCACACTTCAAATCCTAGCCCAGGTGACGACAGTTTTGCGAAGGCGATTTTATTTTTATGGTGTTTCAAATTCTTCTTCTTATGAGAAAGGGGGTGGAGTGTACAGTTGTTACAACAGGATCTCTGATGATGCATTGCTGAAGTTGTCACTGACGTTTTACTGGCACATGCCAGCAAAGGTGGAGTCTAAAATTACATCTGAGAGATTCCTCTGCACAATTCATTTCCTCGTCAAAACTTGCTGGTCGAGTTTTCTAATGGCATATCTGTGCGTCATGCTTTCAAAGTTGTAGGTCTTATTTTAGCACTGGAAAGAAAGGTGTACCTGTATAAAGAGCATGTGTTCACTCCAGTCAGTGTGAGTGTTAAACGGAGAGAAGCAAGATCAAGTGAGGACTTCTAGTGTCACACGGAATATATTCAGTTCTTCTACTGGGACAGCAATCTTACTTAGTATATTGGGCTCTTTATCTGTGAAAGCTTGGTGATGGCGACCTACCAGGAGTTCATCCAACAGAATGAGGACAGGGATGGGGTGAGGTTCAGCTGGAACCTGTGGCCCTCTAGTCGTCTGGAAGCCACAAGGCTGGTGGTCCCCGTCTCCTGCCTCTTCACACCCCTCAAAGAGAGACCTGACCTGCCACCAGTCCAGTATGAACCAGTTCTATGTAGCCGGGCCAACTGCAAGGCAGTGCTCAACCCACTATGGTGAGTCAAACAGAAATACATTGACAATTATTTTTGTTGGTGGTGGTGGTGGTGGTAGCAGTAGTAGTACAATTACTATTCTACAAAGACAGTTATTGACCTTTGTTAAGTACAGTATTTTTTCATAGACTGAGAGTTAAAAGAATTTATTGGGTGCTATGTGTGTTGCTGGAATTTCAATTTCTTGCTCAGCGCATCAGCCTTTCTGAATGCTGATGTGTAATAAGTACTGGGTGTGACAATAAGAACTGCAAACACACCTTGTGTAAGTGACGCTCCTGACAGTTGGATGAAAACACTAAATTGTTTAAAATTATTTTCACAGTCAAGTCGACTTCAGAGCAAAAATATGGGCATGCAACTTCTGCTTTCAGAGAAATCCAGTAAGTGCTGACGGTTTATAATGTCTTGTATAAACCCCAATGACTGACTGGTTACATTTCTTTATTCCTTTATTATAACAAATTGATTTCTGTCTTTGTCTCTACAGTTTCCTCCCTCCTATGCAGGCATATCAGAAGTGAACCAGCCTGCTGAACTCATGCCACAGTTTTCTACCATTGAGTACATAGTACAGGTAAATAGGTGTACACGTCTACACTCTGACCTCAGCACCTTTCACAGAGATTAGATGTACTGATGATGTTGTACTGTACAAAGGCGAATATTCATGATTTCCAGTAGTAAATTTTAATGGTACAGAGTTGTTATATTTAATTTTCGGACTTAAAAAAACACCACCATGCCTGCATCCCTGGCACATCTAAATACTGCAGTACTCATTGTTATGGGTGCCGGGAACTTTTGCTGCAGTCCCACTGTTCAAGCACAATTTAATTCAAAATGAGAAGCTAGAAGCTCTTGAGTAGGACGGTAATTAGGTGGACTTAATTGCAGCAATAAAGTTTTGTTGTAATTTGGTTGTGTGCTGATAAATTAAATTTCACACACTACTACAAACATTTCAAATGATATTATGCTGAAACATTCTTGGTGTGGCTTCTATTGTGGCTAACGAGTAGAACTAGTTATACATTTTCAAAAGCTTTTCAAAAGCTTTTTCAAAAGCAAATGACCTGAGTGTTCCTATTGGTGAAAGCATGTTTTAGAAAAAACTCATCATTAAACATTAATACAATACGTATCAATTCACCATGCCAATTTTGTATATATTGTATATGACAATAAGTGTATATTAATTTCACCACAATGTAACCTTCCTCTGCCGCCTCTTTCCAGCGTGGAGCCCCTGCTCCTCTGATCTTTCTGTATGTGGTGGACACATGTCTGGAAGAAGAAGACCTCCAAGCACTGAAGGAGTCCCTGCAGATGTCCCTCAGCCTATTGCCACCCAATGCTTTAGTGGGCCTTATCACCTTTGGACGCATGGTCCAGGTCCATGAGCTAAGCTGTGAGGGTATTGCCAAGAGCTACGTATTCAGGGGCACAAAGGACCTCTCCTCCAAACAGATCCAGGTTGGTTGGGAAGCCGAGGCACAGGGATCTGAGGAACAGTACAATGAAGTAATAGTTGGCAGTAAACTGTGATTATAATGAAAACATATCCTACTTGGTTCCTTTAGATTTGATATCTTAAAGTCAACTTCATATTGTGACTCAGAAAATTTGACATTTTGAATTTTAAGGTGAAAGCCTTTTGATTAAATTAATTGCACATATGTGTATTTCAGGAGATGCTGGGTTTAACTAAACAAGGAGCATCAGGACCACAGGGTCGCCCTGCGGCCCCCCAGGATGCTGCAGCCTCTTGCAGGTCAGTGTTTCTCTGTCAATGGAAGCTAGTTCTCGAACTTGAAATGTTGGAAATTAAACAAGCTTTGTAACCCTAGGGCGGTTTATTCTTCTCGTCTAATGTGTGCATGTGTATTGTTTTTATCCAGGTTTCTACAGCCCGTGCACCGAGTTGATATGAATCTGACAGACTTGCTTGGTGAGCTTCAGAGAGACCCCTGGCCTGTCCCTCAGGGCAAACGACCACTCCGCTCCACTGGTGTTGCTCTGTCTGTTGCTGTGGGCCTGCTGGAGGTACAACAATGATACAGATCATATTGTACATTAAGTGGATGCAAATATTGCTGCATTAGTAATATGCTTGCACGTTACATTTGCAGCTTAACGCAAATAACACAAAGGCACACAGACCCTATTGCATGTACATATTCTCCAGATACAAATGAGTCAGTAGTCATTCATTGTAATGTTTCACGGTGACCTGAACTTTAGCCTGTTCATGACAACCCTGCCACATGTTACTGTTACACACACACTCTCTGATGATTATCTTCTGCAGGAACAGTACATGTGCTTTGTTAGTCCAAAGGCTGGTCTCTTGTTGTTGTTTGCCTTCTGTCTTTCCCTTCCACCGTCATTATCCTTCTCTACTGCTAATCTGTGTGGTTATATAACTGATGCAACAGATCATTCCTCCTGCAGTACTCTCTGGCAACCTATAAGAGATGAGGCCCGGTTAGAATAAATTTAGCACCAGATTCACTAATTTATCGAGGCGCATTTGACTTGATGAATGGGTCCTTTATATAAAAAGCAAACTACAAAATGCACTTGGCATCTACTATCTTATTTTCTTAATTGTTCTGTGTGACTGGGTCCACTGCCCCTTTTTATAAATTAATTGGTGATTACGTAAAAGTTTATATCTAATGGTCACATTGTATTAAAAGATTACTGTGGCAGATTTGTGACTATGTGGCCCATTTCCAAATGTATCATTGTGTCTCTGACTTTCCCAGAGTCCTGGACTATGAACCTTATTCTGAGTGTTGGCTGTAAGGTTTGCCCTTTGCTAGAACAGATTTCCTTTAAGGCTTTTTCAGACTTGTTGTATTTACCTAAATTCATTCATTTCATTATTTCTAGGTATGTGTGAAAAACATTGTTGGCATAGAAAATTATTTTAAAGTACTCTTTAAAATTATTACTTTATACTAATAAAAATAGTGCTTTTCTCCATTATATGCTGTTAATACCTACCTGAGCAAAGATACATGTGTCCATATTTGTATTTACCTTTATAAGATTCTATTAATGATCACAGATGTGTTTGGACGGGTATTCCTAACTTGTTCAATGAAGCAATCATTACCAGACCCCAATAGCACTAGTGCTCAGTTTCCATATCCACTTCCTGAAAACAGGGATAAGCACAAGTGCTAACCTACAAGACGAAACCTATTCAGGAATGAATTTTATGCAAGAAGTCCACACTGACTGTCCTGCTGCAGGAGAATCAGTACAGATGTTTGAGTTGTCACAACTACTCTACATAACTAAAGTCCCTTTTTCCTTCACCTTCAGGGTACGTTCCCAAACACAGGGGCTCGTGTGATGCTGTTCATCGGAGGGCCCCCCACCCAGGGCCCAGGCATGGTGGTGGGAGATGAGTTGAAAACCCCCATCCGCTCCTGGCATGACATCCAGAAGGACAATGCTCGGCATCTGAAGAAAGCCACAAAGGTGAGCAAATTCATATCATCTACAACAGTGTAGCTCTTGAAGTGAAATCTTTGTATCCATCTAGACTTTATACCTTGAGTATATGACCTTAATGCAGTTTAATGTCTTATATATTTATTTATTTATTTTTGGTGTCACACAGTACTATGAAGCTTTGGCCAACCGTTCAGCAGTAAATGGCCATAGTATTGATATCTATGCGTGTGCCCTGGATCAGACTGGGCTGCTGGAGATGAAGTGCTTATCTAATCTCACTGGGTATGTCAGCACTGTTATCTAATTGGTTAAAGATGTGGAATAGTATTTGTCTGTAGAATTTAACATCTGAACAATCTGTTGTCCTATTTTATCAGGGGTCACATTGTGATGGGAGACTCCTTTAACACCTCCCTTTTCAAGCAAACCTTCCAGAGGGTCTTTAGTAAAGACTACAATGGAGACTTCCGCATGGCCTTCGGAGGCGTCCTGGAAGTGAAGGTAAAGAAATGATTCATGTTTGGAGTCATGAGGTGTTGTAATGTGTTGTAAAGCTGACCCAAAGGTATCGCTAGCAAAGTTGATAAACTTGAACATATGTCTTTTTCTTTGCTTATAGACATCAAGAGAGTTGAAGGTTTGCGGGGCCATTGGGCCATGTGTTTCACTCAACTCCAAAGGTTCCAGTGTTTCAGAAAATGTAAGTGTCTGTCCGGGATACTGAATTGGGATTCAGATTCACACAATCGGTACACTAGCTGTGATTCCCATCCATTCATCTCAGTACATTCTGTTTTGTGTAGGAGATGGGCATCGGTGGCACGAACCAGTGGAAAGTGTGCAGTCTAAGCCCCTCCACCACTTTGGGCATTTATTTTGAAGTGGTAAATCAGGTAAGAAACACTTACTTGAGCACAGACAGGTTAGCTGTACACTGATGAAAGTACAGTCACTACTCACATCAAACAGGTCAATAATTGATTCAGGATAATGGGCGTTTGCTAAAAACTCCTCAAGCAAATTTCTATTTTTTTTTCTCGTTGTAAAAATGTAATTTTTTTAGTAGTCTTACTGTCTCTACTCTTTTGTGTGTGTAGCACAATGCACCAGTCCCTCAGGGTGGCCGAGGAGCGGTCCAATTCATAACACAGTACCAGCACTCCAACACACAGAGGAGGATACGTGTCACCACCATCGCCAGGAAGTAAGACCCTATTTTTATTGTTGTTTTGGAAACTGTTTAGCTGTTTAATTGTTTAGAATGGGAAATTTTGTAACTAAAACTTACTGTGTGTCCAACTGGCACATGGTTATTATTTTTAATGCATGTGCTAGTTCAAGTTGGTGGTATAATAAGTCTGGCTTGAAGCCAGGAAAGAGCTAGAGTCAATATTGGTCTTAATAAAGAGGATGTTTACATTCCTGTAATTTAGGACAAAAACCATGACGAATCTGTTTGCGTCATTCAAACCACACCCATGTTCACCTGTGCCTCTTCTATGCTTTCCTCCCTCGCCTCCCTCCCCCTCCCTTTTACTTTATGTCCATATTCAAGCTGGGCAGATGCACAGTCCCAAATTCAGCACATTGAGTCATCATTCGACCAGGAAGCCGCTGCCGTGCTCATGGCTCGTCTGGGAGTCTTCAGAGCCGAGTCGGAGGAGGGGCCAGATGTGCTGCGTTGGCTTGACAGGCAGCTCATCCGCCTTGTGAGTCACAATCCCACACTTAAACCAAACCCTGTACCTGTGTTTTGTGGAAAAATGCACAGTACATTGTTGGAATTGTTAGAATTGCGTGGTATAAATAGTGGCATAAAAACGTCATTGTTCGTTTACGTATTGTTGCTGCTATGTGATGTGACAGGTTAAGCAGGGTTACTAATGTCGCATGCTTTATTTAAAGTATTCAAACAATGTTTTGTCTTCCGTGCTTGCAGTGCCAGAAGTTCGGCCAGTTTAATAAGGATGATCCCACGTCCTTCAGACTTTCAGAGTCTCTGTCCCTCTACCCACAGGTAATATATTAATTATTATAACCCTGTCCCCAGTTTAACAGGACCACCCTTTCATAATCCTTTGGCAGGTTTTTTATTATTACATGACACTAACTTGTTTTAATTCCTCTCTCCTCCACCTGTAGTTTATGTTCCACCTGAGGAGGTCGCCCTTCCTGCAGGTGTTCAACAACAGCCCCGATGAGTCCTCATATTACAGGCACCACTTTGTCAGGCAGGACCTGACCCAGTCCCTGATTATGATCCAGCCCATCCTCTACTCTTACTCTTTCTATGGACCACCAGAGGTCAGCCTCACACCTTCCACAGTATTAATATAAAAGTTAGAGGCGTCTCATTAGTGCTGGAGAGTCTGGACTTTTGGAGTGTTTTTTCCCTTGTGTTTTCTGGCGTTGATTTGTTCTAAACTGTGCCCTAAACATCTGTTCTTCACAGCCTGTGCTCCTGGATAGTAGCAGCATCCTACCAGATCGAATTCTGCTGATGGACACTTTCTTCCAGCTGGTTATCTACCATGGAGAGGTGAGAGGGGAAATGCTTTAAACCAGTTGCTGTATTTAAAAAATCTAAGCCTCAAAAATCCATTAGAAAATTTAATTTCCTCAATTTCTCTCTTGGGGCTAAACACCCATTTTGTTGGAATGAGTAATCAATCCTTAATGCTGCCACTTTTCTCTTTATTTTCAGACCATTGCCCAGTGGAGAAAGGCAGGCTACCAGGAAATGGCAGAGTATGAGAACTTCAAACAGCTACTGCAGGCTCCTCTGGACGATGCCCAGGAGATTCTGCAGACACGTTTCCCCATGCCTCGCTACATTGACACAGAGCACGGAGGCTCGCAGGCTCGCTTCTTGCTCTCCAAGGTCAACCCATCACAGACCCACAACAACCTCTACGCCTGGGGACAGGTAAAGTATTATAAGATATAACTTGCCATTTTTGAGCTTTTGTGGTCAAAAAGAGATTGCTTTTAGAGGTCAGATTTGCAACAACAGTAGAAATTGATCGTTATCAAAAGGAGAGAGGAGGGAAATACTATTAAGTCCTGTCCAGTAGAATGAGGCTGCCTTCAAACATATATAGGAGTCATTCATTAATTTTTTTCCCTTCCTCTAATGTTTTGTACAAATTCCAACAGAAGTCTAAAATCATTCCTAAAATCTTCTAGATTGTCCAGTTTTATCCATTTGGTCTAAGTGAAGACTTTATAATCCCAGGATTGTCTGTGTCCTGGGTGAAAAACAATCTGCATTGACACGACTATTTAAACTGTCAGCAAACACAGATCTTGGATTAGCTGACCTCCAAATGATGAAGATTGAAAGCTGAAAATAGCATTAATCTCTAATTTCCCTTACGTCAAGAAAGAGTTGAACCATAGCCTGCTGTGCGCCACTGCTGTTCATACATCTATGGCAGTCTGAGAGTGAGATTATCCAGACAAACGGGGTCTTGCATAAGCTAATCTTGATGATAAATGTGTCTGGTTCATTAAAGTAATCACAGGATCCGAGTTATGTCATGAAATGAGCTATACATAAAGCAAGTAAATCATTACTCAACACTGTTTTTGTCATTCTTGTGCATGTACAGGAGACTGGAGCCCCAATCCTCACAGATGACGTCAGCCTGCAGGTTTTCATGGACCACTTAAAGAAACTGGCTGTTTCCAGCTCTACATAGACATCTCTGTTCCACTACAAAGAAGGAGTGATATGACATTCCTGTTCTGATATTGGGATCCTCTAACATTTCCCCTGAGCCAAACTGAGTCAGTCAACTGTATGTGTGAGCTTTATTTTACTATATTCTGAAGAGAAAAGGGGGAAAAAAAGGACATTCCGTAAAAAAAGTGACATTTCTACTCATTTTCATTAACTTGTTATTTATAAGAAATGGCTCAAATTCTCCAGAACCAGACTGTGTCATGAAAGCAATATCGCATTTTCTGTTTTATATTTGATACCACCTCTGACATGCAGAATGATTAGAGTAATTTAATGTGCTTTATTTTTGTTTGTTTGTCCTAAAATGCATCAAACTCGCTAAAGATGCGGTTTCATAGGATGCTTATATATGTTTGCTCTGTGTATACCTAAAGATGATGTGTAGAATTGTTCTCATTAATAAATTATAATGGTACCTCTAATGCTAGTTAAGAAATGTTCACGCATGATCCTAAGCAGTATTCACACTGATGCTTTATAATAGTTAAGACTATAGTTAACGAACAGAAAAATCCTACGTGGATTATATCCTAAGTGTTTTCCAAGAAAATTCCCTTTCAATAACGAGGTTTCATGTTCTGAGGAATGGAAGTCTTTCTCTCTCTCAAGAGTCTGAAGACTGTTTTCAATGATGAACATTTCCATTTATTTTTAACTCTTCACTCATCCCATCTTATTCACCATCTGGTATTTCACACCCGATGACCTCTCTGAGTGTCTTTGTAATCACACTTTAATATACTGTACGACTGTGTAAAAGGGACAGTTGTTCAATTTAGATCTTGACTGGATTCTTACTGCCATCTATATAAAAGAAATAGGAAACTGGTTCTGTATGTGTTCTCTGTGCTTCCACATTTTTACATCACTGTACGTATGAGTTTTAATGCTAACATGCAGCAGAAGATCATTCAGAACAAAGTGGATTTTCACATGGAAGTCAGAGCTTATCAGAGCTGCTCAGTTCAAACAACAGGCATCTGTTTTATTCTGGACAGCAGAAGGAAAGGCCTTCCTCTGTCTAGTATCACAGATTTGAACAACTGCATGTGTGTGTGTGAGAGAGAATAGCTTGTACACACGGTGTGTTATGACAACAGTAGGTGATATATCCTCTATGCAGATTGGAAGCAACACTCTGCCTAAACAATTGTCTTTTTCTCATTCCTCCCTACTGTACAGAAAGCCTGCGTAGGATACAATCCTAATCATAAAACCACTCACACACCATCTACTGTCACTGTAAGCTGATTTCAGCGCACCCAGACAGTATGATTTTGAGGATCTGTGAACGGCAGATTATGAAGACTAATCCTTAGGGGCTATCTGTTTAGAGGCAAATTCTACTCTTAGCAGCTTTGAGCGGAAGTTGCTACTGAAATACAAATGAAGTCTGTGTGTATCGAGAGCTTAGTCCTTACAATGAAATGAAATCTTTATATACCACCTTTCGTACAGGCAAGTGCAATTCGAAGTGCTCTACGAGAAGTTAAGAACCAGGCACGCCAAATAATGGCAATAAAACTCAATGATGCACCATAAAGCCACATCCTAAAGTGTTCAAGGACAGCTAAGAAAATGCAGTGCAAAGACTCTTAATCCCTTGACATGGATATTCCTGCGCAATACTAAAAGCGTCTGCATTGCAGTTGTTTGGTGCTGTTGCATGTGACCGCACATGCATGTCAAATCTTACAAATGAAAAAATAATCACCTCTTTTTATTCTCCGAGTCTATATGCTGGACTGTCTTAGCACATGGAAGGGCTACAGCTGTGCATGTTTGATGACGTTTCAAGTAACAAAAGAACATTAAAATTTCTTTTAGTCCACAATTTAGCTTTCCTCACTGATCATTCATGATGCTCTCGTCCATGTGATTCCCAGGCTTAGGCAAAGCTTTAAGGAAATGTGTCTTCTTATTATCTCCTATCAAATCCTAACAGATCGGTACTAGTCCAGCAGCCGAATAAATCCAGTCTGGCTTCTGTCCCATATAACTTATGTAAGACTTTTATATAGAATATGTCATAGCATGTTTATATAACTATGAGCTATATTTAACTATGTGTGGCCCTGGAACCAAATGTAAAATCTTACTATGACAGATATCACTGTCTGAGTTAATAGTCAATAAGAAAACCATAAAGGATTATGCTCCACTAATAATAGTGGTGACACTAATCTTTATATTACAAAGTTTGTGAATTTAAAAGCCTAAAATGTACATCACAAAAAAAAGCGTGTCAATAGAAATAACAGTAGACATCTTTAAAACAAGACAACACAGAAATCTACAGTTGAAACAGAAAAAAAACATTTATTAAATAAATTGTCAAGAAATATACACTTAAATATACCTCAGTTAAAGCTAATTGCTAAGTTATAAAATAACATCCTGTGTTTTGGGCTGTGTTTAATGAAGCATGGCTTTGCCTGAATGAGTACGAAACCAGATTGTCAGACTATATAAAGATGGGAGAGGGTACAAGATTAGAGCACACAAGGATTATCTGGGGAAAATAGTGTTTAAGTGACTGATCAGACAGTAGAATGGACATGGGCATGAAGTCAACCAAAGTATAAAACCACACAATAGCACTTTGCCAGCAGGTATCTGCTTGGTACTACCACAGTGACACATAGTGTGGTGTTGACTGTAAACATGGTGGTAAGAGTGAAAGGGAAATTTAATTTATAAATGGTGCTATGAATGCAAGTTTGTGTACCCAATTAATGAAAAGATGACTCACTGACGACTCACTCCTTAGCAGGAGATGAATTTATCAACACTACAAAAATTACATTTTTAAACAAGACAAAGTGAAAACTACAACCTGATCAAGTACTCCACATCCGATATAACTCCAGTAAAACAACTTCAAAGTATTTTAAAGCTGAAATCAAAGCAACAAAAACTTCTAAGTAAAAATCAGTAAAAAACTGAAAAAAATCATTGTTAAACAAAAGCGAAATATCTCTTCACAGATTTTTGCAGGACTAGTATTATCCATGACACATCAAGTCAGATCACACTGTATGGTGTATTATATACTGTACATTCATTATAATTAATGGCCACAAGAGTCAAATATTTGTCTTTTAGATTAACTAGTTTCATTTTCTTGGGCTACAAACATATAAAACTATATTATATGAAAAGAGATTTGTAATTATGAAAAAAAATTGTGTTCATTCAGCACATGAATCCGTGTCAATGTAGTTGTTGCATTTGACAGGGATGTAATGCTATCTGCCAGTTGTATATACACTATATAGACAAAAGTATTTGGCTGCCTGACCAGTACACCACATATACTATATTATGGAGTTGGTTCCCCTTTTGCCCTGTGATGGACTGGTGACCTGTCCAGGGTGTACCCCGCCTCTCACCCATATGATAGCTGGGATAGGCTCTGGCATGCATGCGACCCTCACAGGGACTAAGCAGTTCAGAAAATGGATGGATGGATGGTCCCCCTTTTGCAGCTATAACAGCTTCCACTCTGCTTTGAGCCTTTGCACAAGACTGTTGTGTGTGTTTCTGTGGGAATTTTTGATGAGAAGGCCTGGCTCACAATCTCTGATCCAGTTTATTCCAAAGGTGCTTGATGTGCGTGAGGTCAGGCCTCTGCAGACCAGTCAAGTTCTTCCACATCAAACTCAAACCATGTCTTTATAGTCCTTGCTGGACTATGTTGGAATAGAAAAGGGCCTTCCCCAAACTGTAGCATTGTCCAAAATGTTGTTGTGTGCTGAAGCATTAAGATGGACCTACACTGGAGATAAGAGGCCCAGCCCAAACCCTGAAAAACACTCCCATACAATTATCCCTCCAGGTGTGGCCAAATACTTTTGTCCATATAGTGTATTGTTAGGTAATGCAGCTTCAGTGATGCTGCTTGCAGGTGGCTTAGCAGATATTAGTGTGGCTAACAGTCATTAGCCTCACCCTATCTGTTTTTTTACCCACCTTGTTTTCTCATTACTTTCAATGGTCTTTATGGGAGCTTTTCAGTGTGTGAGGTTTTCAGTATATTAATGATTTTCATCTGTCTTTATGAAAGATTTTCAATTATGTATATCAGAGGTTTTCACTGGTGTGTTTGGTGTTTGGAGCATAATACATGAATCATTATCACATGTAAGTGTGAGAGGAAATTTTTCTGCTGTGTTTATAAGCAAATTTTAGTGGATTGATGTGTGTAAAAGCTTTTCAGTAGTTTCTCTTAATTTTCAGATGTATGTGAAATTATTTCAAATGTATGTCTGGGTAATTTTTAGTATAGTGTATAAATGACTTTGGTTTTACATTTATCTGTCGTAGGATAATTCTGAATAATGTCCCTAACAGCTCTTCATATTTTATCCTTCATCATCACACATGCTATCAGGGCCATGAGCAGACATTTTGAGGGGCAGGTGATCAAGCCACAAAAAAGGGTACTCTCTCGTCAGCAGTAATTTACAGACAGTAATCCACAGAAGCATATTTTATTGATCTATATCTACAGTGCATATGCATACAAAAATGTTAATACCCAATAGATATTTTTATTAATACTTAAAGTAAATCTATGATATATGGTTGATCATTGTAAGTAGACCTAGTTTCAGTAAGATCAATACAGATATAATGCTGACAAATATGAAGAAATGGCAGAAACTATTTATGTCTGATTTAGAATGACTAAAGCTTTTGATTCTATTTGAGGCAAAATATTCCGTCCATCCATCCATTTTCTGGACTGCTTAGTCCCCGTAGGGGTCACGCATGTGCTGGAGCCTACCCCAGCTGTCTTACAGTCAAGAGGCGGGCTACACCCCGGACAGGTCGCCAGTCTATCACAGGGCCACATATAGACAAACAACCATTCACACTCTCACTCACACCTACGGGCAATTTAGAGTCCCCAGTTAACCTGACTGCATGTCTTTGGACTGTGGGAGGAAGCCGGAGTGCCCGGAGAGAACCCACGCAAACACGGAGAGAACATGCAAACATCACACAGAAAGACCCTGCCCTTCCCCGGGAATCAAACCCTTCTTGCTGTGAGGCGACAGTGTTAACCACTGCACCACCGAGCCGCACTAAAATATTACATAAATACAATAAAAGTAGACGAACAGTTAAACTTTAAAATGTGAGGTTGTAGCAGCCCTGGACCATTGTGCTCATATGACAATGAGCTGGTTTGCCTACAACCAGCAGATTTTGTGTCACAGGAATAAGCTTAGATAATTGCCCATGAATGCATGTGAGAAACAATAAGAAAGAAAGTATATTTACTCAAGTACAAGTATAATTTTGAGGTACTTTACTGGAGTATTTCCATTTCATGATAGTTTTCAACCACAACAAATCAGAGAATTTGTCCTGTCCTGTTACTCCACCACATTCATTTTACAACATTAGTACTAATTACATTTTGCAGGTTTAGCTTAAAAACGTCATAACCTACTAAAATGCTGATTTATAATTCATGGATTAAACCCTGTCACTACATATTACTAACTTACTAACTGCTGTTTTTGCTCCACAGGTTACAACACATTTTTACCATCATTTTCATCTTTGAGAATTTAATCTCATTTATGTTATCAATATTGTTTAAAATGACACTCCATAACTACAACTACAAGAATTCTGAGTATCTTATCTTCTGCCCACTGTTTATGTCTGAAGCTGCTTTAATGTGGTGTTAGATGCACCATAGCCTATTCTTAGCATTAAGTTTTTACATTATTTATCATGCAACAGCAGTTAACTTATGCTGCCTCTCTGTTTTTGCTGATAAAATTATGAACACAAACTGTGACAATGAACTGACTGTGGTGAGGCTGTTATTTCACAATGAGCTACCACTTTGGGCAGAGCGTTGTTCCCTGTCTGTCACCAATATAGGCAATCAAGTGATGGAGACGTGTGTGAAGCTGCTTCACAAGGAGCTGCAAACGGGCGCCATGGTTACTGTGACAGACAGGAAAGGCCATGGAGGAGGGATGGGGGCATGTGTGGTCTGACAATTTGTACTCTTGTTGGTCATAGTTTGCTTTTATTAGGCTTTTATTTGAAATTTGATGCTACAAGCCAAAATAAAAATATTTAAAAGTTAAAAAAAAAGAAATTAAAAAATAACGTGCCTGCAAGGATAGACAGAGGATATATCCATGTAAATGCCTCACACATGCACACTGCAACGTTCCACATTCTCAAGAATACAAAAATAACTTGTGTGTGGTGCTAATAACTGCCTCTTTTGAAATATGGTGAACTCAATTATTCTCCTGTTATGCTCAGCTGAATGTGTGGACATTCATTTTCTCCACACTGCAGTAAAGGACTTAAAATGTGTTAACTTGAGAGCAGGGATTAACTTCTTGTTATTGCCACAAACACAAGAGAAAGCCTATCACCAGTGGCAGGGACGTCATAAGTAGTGTTTACCACCCTGTAGCCAAATATTCTGACTTCCAATATGCTGCTGATATTCAATGAGTCTCTTTTCAGCTGCTGGCAAGAATCACTGGGTGAGTTAAGGACACAGAGCACTTTTTGATGCTTTAAGCGCACAGTGGGGAGTGATGACATACCTTTCAGTATTTCAGTGGTTCTTCTCCTACAATATTTTTAACCATTATCAAAGTGGTTTATCAATTTCCATTGTTTCTATTTTTGCACCAACAACTGCAAGTGGCATGTAATCCTGTGTAATTGCATCAGCAAATATCCCTCTCATCCGTTGATCACCCTTATGAACACCCTGCCAAGGTTGTAATTACCTGCTGTATCACTAGCAGCAGTATTTGGGGCACTTTGGTGCAGAGCCTTGGTCTGATTTGTCAGTTATCAGAGTCATGTTGAAGTGTGGCTTATCCTCTGGCACTGAAGATGAAGGCACGCTGCTGAGGTAATAGAGATATCAGGCCTATCTGTCCTCGTTTACTCTTGGGTTGTAAACACTACTTTTGAAGCTCGTACAAATTGTATTTTTAGCTCATTCTCACACAAATAATCGCAGCACTCATGGGAAACATCTTTGGAATGCCAGCATTCATCTTGTCTCTGAGCTGCCGTGCGGTCCAGATTAGAAGAGAGTCACTGCTGACTGTCAGTGTTATGGAGTGGTCTCTACTTGTCACAATGTGCACATATTGTTAAGTAATGCAGCTTCAGGCCATCATCAGTCTGGTCAGGAACAGCAGCAGATTCATCATCCTCTCAGTGACCTCACGTCACACAAAAGAGCACAGGTCAGATTCTTTGAAAGCAGAATCAGCTCCCAGAAATGAAGGGGACTAAAACTACATTTGCTGCTAGGAATTTACCAAGCATAAAGTGGTTTTATATATATATATATACATATATATATATATATATCATGCTATATTTTGTTATATTAAAAAAAT